>OY482672.1:110811149-111088165 GCA_960531455.1 Urophora cardui
ATTTTTATGTTGTATTGTGGGTATTATATGATGTAATTTTTTTGCTAATAGGCCTTATACTTATTGGTTTTTTCAATTACTGAGTATTGGCGCTTGTAGTTGGTTTTTTCCAGCTCTGATATTACCAAAATAGTTCGCCATTTGTAGGTTTTTTAATTTCTAGTAAAACAAAATTAAGAATAAAAAATAGCCAATTTCGAAATGCTGCATAGTAATGGATAATTTTAGGCATTATTATTAAAGATAAATTAAATCATACGTAGGGTTTTTTGTTAACTCTAACAAAAGACTTAGGAAACGAACTTGCTGCTGCAAGTTGAAGGGCCAGCAGATACATATTAGGCATTTGAAATGAAAGTGAAGAACAGAAAAAATTCCATTTTCAAAGTGATTTGTATTTCAATTTTATTTGCTGTTTAATTTTACAAATAATATCTTGGAAATCGTCTCACCTCCTAAATTGTATCTGTTATCTGTCAACACAAGCCTCAGTGCTCTTTTGAATAAGATTTGTGTTGCAGGAACTGCGTGGACAATATGTGCAATTTTTCTTAAAAGTGGAAAATTATACCTAACTTCTTCCCAATAATTTAACAAGTCGCCCTCTACGTCCAGCTTTACTGGTTTAAATCATATCTGTTAAGTCTTGATTACTAATCGTAATTATTAGTAATATGATTACTTTATATTTGATAGTGAAATAATTGATTACATTACGATTATCTTGGTCCGAACTAGATAACATAATGATTACGATTACAAATAATCAGGATTACTCTAGATTACTGAAAAGAATAAAAAAATAATCAAAATAAAGAATTGATACTTATCAGCGATTCTTTTGACTATTTTTGATTCTTTTCAATCCAAAACCCCAAACAACCTTTCTCTTTTTGCTTTTTTTTAATTTTTAATAAATTTTTTTATTAAATTTTGTATTACAAATAAAGATATTCAAGACATAATACATAACTAAATGTGACACCAAAAAATTAACAACATTCATTTATAACAAAATAACAACAAAAATATACACTAAATCCATTTCGAATTTTCTTTCAATAACACCAATTTCTCAAATGATAAGTCCGACATTGACTGGCGCCTTGGACTGTTCACTATCCCCGCAAAGGAAAATAGCCTCTCTACTGGAGGATGGCAGGGGAGTATTAAAGGCAACAAAAGCTTATTTTAGACTGCTATGTTTTTCCCACGTGTCGTCTGTTCTTGAATTGTCATTTAAGTAACAGAAAAGTGATGGTTCAAAAAAGCCCGACGATCACTATCAGTTCGCTCAGAAGTAGCATTTGTTCCTTCTTCTTTATCTGTGTCTGTATAAAGATAAATGAATTTAATAAGAAGAATATAAAACTATTCAAGCAATCCTACCGTTGAGGTCAAAATCTAACTGCCTATTACTTGCAAATAATGCATTACTTTTCAATATTTGTGCATTGAAAGTACGACTATCTTTTGCATAGAAATCGCAAATTGTGTTTAAAACCCGGATACTTATGTATGTCCGCTTCTGTCACCTCAGGTTTTATCCTTTGCAACACCTTGATCCAGTTTATTTTAATATATGCAGTTAGGACAGTTGCCGATAGTGCTATATTGGCCTCCGGTTTTAAAGTGAAAAAGGCGTCAAACGGATATCTCAATCGCTGCTCCAACTTAGCAACCACAGAGGAAACTTGCTGCATTTCTGGCTTATTTTGCAGCTTATTTAATCTATTGCTGAGGGTCATCAGAGTCGGAGTTAAGCAGCCTGCATAGAGTATACACTTACTAAATGTGAAAACGATAAAAAAATAGTAATACAATTTACCGTAATTCACGTTATTTTCTTATTTCCGAGGACTTCGGTCATTTGTACTTCCTCCAAAAGGTGTCGCATTTTTCGAATGTCTGGAAAATATTGTGGTCAGTACATTATAGTTCAACAAAATCGTTAACAATTTTCAGTTACCATCGAATGTTGGATATACATACAAAGCCTGCTCACTTCTCAAAATCTTCACGTAATCGGCGGAAGCAAGTAAATTCAGAGTGTGGCTGCAATATCTAAGATACTTTGGCAGCAGCCCGTTTTCGAAAACTGGCAAATCGTTTTCGCTTTTATCTTCATGAGAAGTTTCAATTTTCGTGCACCCGTACTCCTTGAAAGCCTTAACAAAATTGGATCCATTGTCTGTCACCGTTATTATAACATCGGACGGGCTCAGACCAAAGCCGGCATTAATTTCGGCAACGACTAACGCAATTTTTTTCAGCTGAGTGCACGCCGAATATTCTCCTGCAAGCAAGAGCAGCTGACTTGCGTTCCAGGTTCTCTGTGAGCCAATGGCAAGTATACCCCAAAAAGCTCCGGTGTTTCCCAGAACAAATATCCGCGGTTGTACAGGAATGTTTTACGGAGGTCATTTCCGAATTGATTTTTTGTACCACTTCGTCATAATGCTTCTTCAATTTTTTTACAGCCGTTTGCCTGCTCATCATCTTCATGCCACTGATCTGCAAGAGGTCTATGAAAGACCTTCTTTCTAAAATTGAGACAGGCAGTGCTCCGTCAACAATGGCATGCAAAAGCTTTCTACCGAAAGCAGCTTGCGCAGAATGGCCAAAAGGGCTGCCCGAATTCAAACTTTTGTATTCCGCATACAATTCGCTATGTTTGACCCGTAAATGCCTCAGAAAATTGGAGGTCGTCACCGGTAGCCCTTATCTCCGATCACATCCGACACATTTTGCAATTGTCAACATCTTATTTTGATCAGAAATCTGTGAATTCATACAACAATTTAAATTTGATAACAATACTAAAACAACCCTAACTAATTTGATCCATATGTATATAAAAACTAACTTTTTCAATATCCGTATAAAATTTCGCGTACAAGATAGTTTTTCCAGACACCACGAAAGACTGGTTTTTTGTAAAGCTTCCATAATTTTTTTCGAAGACCCTTCTCCTCTTGCGGTGACTTGGCATGTAATTCTTGTCTCATCTTCACATGAGAAGTCGCTTTCTCCAAAAACCAATTGACCAGTTTGTGACAGGTTATCTTCAATTGGAGCGTTTTTACACACAAAACTTAATTAATAACAACTGACTGACATTTGTGAAAAAAGATTTGAAAAATGAGCTGCCTCTTCAGGGGATGCGAAAAACCGTGCACTTTTGCAAAGGCTCAGCGGTGAAGTTTTTTAGGTTTCCAGCAATTCCGTTTATAAGGAATCAATGGCTTCAAGCGTGCCAAATAGAAGAAGTTGATCTTCCAAAGAACCCGTTGATGTGCTCAGTGCACTACTCGCTTCAGCATTGTTGTTGTTTGGGGTTTTGGATTGAAAAGAATCAAAAATAATCAAAAAGAATCGCCGAAAAGAATCAATCGTGGCCGCTGTGGTGTAGTGGGTAGAGTGCTCACCTGCTATGTCAGAGGTCTCGTGTTCAAACCCCCGTCCGAGCAAACACCAAAAAATTTTTTCTAATTAGTAAAAATCCAATATCTGGCATAAAACTGTAGGTCCACCCGATTAGTGGCAAAAACAAAACGAACACACCTTGGAATGGGAGAGAAGCTCGGCCAAGGTTGATACATAAGGTTGGCTTGGTAGAAACAGCTGACTATTTTTGTTCATTATCTGAATTGTCAAACTTTATGTGTTTGTTGCTTTTCTTGTATGCATGTGTTGCTTGGCCAATTGAAAATGGACGTTAGACAATTGAGATAGCAAAACGGACAACAACAAAATGTATTGCAGGGTTGATTTTCCGCACTGCGGTAACCTTATGTATCAACCTTGAGCTCGGCCATAAAACTCGTCAGAGTTATAATAGCGCCATTGTATTATTATATTATATTATTACGAGTTTGTGTTAAAGATATTTTTGAGCATGATACAAACAAAGAAGGTAGTTTCATTTCACTTTGACATTGTCATTTTTGATTATAATATGGATTATTGACGTCTAAGTTTAAGTCAAAAATTTAGGATAGCGTTGCCCAATCAAAATTTTTTGGTTGAGGGTATATTTGAACAAAATATTGGGTATTTTAAATGAATTGATGTTTTTCACATATGCTAATCAACAAAACAAATAAAAGACAACAATCAGCCGATGTAATGGATATATTTTAACATTTTAAATAATTTAAAAAAAAGCTTTCCAAAGAAAAAAAAATAAGTTATTCATAAAAAATAAAATAGATTTATGCAGTTATTAAAGTCGAAAAATATTATCAAAACGTGCATTATACAATATTTGAAAACTCTTCGATTTTTTGTGAATAAGGTAAGAGTTCTTGATTTTCTTTATATCGTCGCTATAGAAGAAACAAGTAAGGAAGCCTAAGTTCGAGTGGAATCGAACATTAGATACTCAGCTGTATGTTTTCATTGTTTGTTTTGCGTTTGATGGAAACACGGATTATTTTATATAAAGCGAGTGCCGCATAAAGTGGGCGTGACCACGCAAAATTTCATTCCTTTTTGACTTCTAGTTACAAAGATGTCACGTTACAAATTCCCAAAGGGTGTTCCAGAAATATCTTTGTTAAAAAGTAGGCGTGGTCATAAACCGATTTCAATAAATTTTTGCGTGTCTATTAACACAAGTTATAAAAGTGTATAAACCAAGTTTCGTTATAATATCTCAATTATTTGTCGAGTTATGGGCTCAGAAATCTCGTATATTCCTTTGTCTAAAAAGAGGCGGTGCCACGCCCATTTTTCAAAATTTGTCTATTTTTTGTTTCCGGTCTATTGTGGAACTCTTTCCACAAAATTTCCATGAATTATCTCTATATTTGACAAAGATATCGCTTAAAATGTTTTTATTAGGTCACTTTATAATACCCATATATAAAAGTGGGCGTGGTCGTCAACCGATTTTGGTAAAATTTTGAACATGTATTACTACAAGTAATAAAAGTGTACACACCAAGTTTCGTCATTATATATAAATTATTTGTCGAGTTATAGGCTCAGAAATCTCGTATATTCCTGTTTCTAAAAAGAGGCGGTGCCACGCCCATTTGCCAAAATTTTTGTGTTTTTCGTTTTATGTCCGCAGTAGGACTCCTGCTATAAAATTTCAATGATATATCTTTATAATTGACAGAGATATCGCTTAAAATGTTTTTATTAGGTCACTTTATAAGACCCATATATAAAAGTGGGCGTGGCCGTCAAACGATTTTGGAAATTTTTCGTCCAAACATTTGCCTAAGAAAGTATATCAAGCGTGCCGAATTTCATCAATATATCTTTAACGGTTTCTGAGTTATGACTTATAAAACTTTCAATGTTTGCCCCTTAATAAGTGGGCGTAGCCCCGCCCATTTTCCAAAATTTTTGTGTTTTTTGTTTTATGTCCATAGTTGGACTCATGCGACAAATTTTCAATGATATATCTTTATATTTGACAAAGATATCGCTTAAAATGTTTTCATTAGGTCACTTTATAATATACATATATAAAAGTGGGCGTGGCCGTCAACCGATTTTAACTGTTTTCCGTCCAAACGTTTGCCTAAGTAAGTACATCACGCGTACCAAATTTCATCGCTATATGTTCAATGGTTTCTGTGTTATGACATAAAAAACTTTCAAGGTTTGACCCTTAATAAGTGGGCGTGGCACCGCCCCTTTTCCAACATTTCATCAAATTTCTTCCTAGGGGCCTGAGCTCAACACGTGGGTAAAATTTCATCGCTCCAGCTATATTAGTGACTGAGATACCAAATTTCCGATTTTTTCTATATAGGAAAAGTCATGGTCCGATTTCACCCATTTTCAATACCAACCGTCCCAGTCTCGATACCAACTTGCATTTCAAATTTCATCGAAATATCTCAATTTTTGCACCAGTTAGAGTGTTTACAGACGGACGGACAGACGGACGGACGGACGGACGGACGGACGGACAGACGGACGGACGGACGGACATGGCTCAATCGATTTCTCTTTTCACCCTGATCATTTTGATATATATAAGTCTATATCTATCTCGATTATTTCATTCTGTTACAATCCACCGTTATGTGATTAAAACTATAATACTCTGTGTACTAGTACAGCTGAGTATAAAAAGACACAAAGTGTTTTGTTAAGGAAGAAAGACGCAAACTTTTTTTTCAAAGAAAGACGCATTAAAAATATTTTTCCAAAGAAAGACTCATTATTTTTTTTGATAACGAAGGAAGACGCTTTATTTTTTTTTTACTATAAAGAAAGACGCATTTAAATATTTTTTAGGAAAGAAAGACGTATTCGATTTTTTATTTTTCTTTGTCAATATTAATGCTAATGCGTCTTTCTTCGCAGTTAATAATGCTAATGCGTCTTTCTTCGTCGAAATATTTTTAATGCGTCTATCTTCGTCGACATGTTTTGTAAAGCGTCTATCTTCCCCGACATATTTTTAATGCGCCTTTTTTCGTCGACAAATTACTGGCATGCGTCTTTCCTCTTCCGGATCGACGATATATATATATACATATTTGGTTTCAGTGTTTTATGCAGGAATATTTCCACATTTAAAAAATGTATTTATTAAGAAAATTGTTTAGCAGTTATATAAGAATGTAAATTTAATTTAAATTTTTATGTTGCAGTTTTCTTTAGTTTTTACTTACATTACTAATTTTATTTTTCTTTTTTTTTTATTATTTACCTAATTCTGAAATAGATTCTTCGCAAAAAAAAATCTTTTTACTATCTTTTCATCTAAATTAAATATTTTATTTACTATTAAATTTTGCATATAACTAGAGCCCTAAATACCCGGGTATCGAGCAATTCGATCTGATCGTTTTTGTTTGAAACCCGTTTATTGTTCAAATGCCCGTACAAACATACGGGTAATAAGCAAACAAACAACTGTTTGAGCATTTGAACAACAATTGTTCGGGCTACTCGAAAATGTTTAAAAAAATCGAGAGCTCTACATATAACCATGCCATCGACCCCGCACTTGTTTTTTCCGGCTACAAGTACATAAGTCGTGCCAATATTCATAATTTCTAAACCACTGAAATTTTTCAATGAAATTCACAGGAGGTGTAGTGGGATTGTAGTATGTACTATATTCCACAAACTTGCCGCAACTTATTTTAAGAATAAATCTTATTTTATATATAGTTATTTGTGATATTATTATTTTTTATATAATTATTATCTGATATTGTGAAGAATTTAATACGTAAATGTACGTAAATATTTATATATATGTATGTATCAATATTCAAATTAAAAAAATTCGTTTTGTTGCAATCGATACCATGGTTACCATGGAAATAAAAAATAACATAAATGGAGGATTTTTAGCATTGAGTATGGTAGCACGAAATGTCATAATCCATATAATTGTCAGGTGGCTAATATGGCGACAAAAATTTGACGTTTAGGCACTCTGCACACGAGGCGTATCGTCATAGACGCGTACGAGACATTTCATGTAGCGTCGATTTCTCTACGCCTCAAGATCTGCACACGAAGCGACATGAAACTTCGCTGCACAAAACAAACAAACAAATTAATAATACGGTATTTGCTTTAAATTTCGAAGCTTTAAATAGAAAAGATAAAAAATTTTACGGAATCTTCCATTTTCTTTAATTATACACTCATTTTTTCGGATTTTTTACACAAATTTTACTGCTTTCATAAATTTCACCAAGTGGAAAAATGTAGACAAACATCTTCTTCTTCCTCTTTTCTAAGCGTAGTACGCCTAGCTACCAGCACTGCTTTACGCCAAGCGACATGTAGCCAGCTTACTTTGACGAATGCATGAAGCTGACGACTCATGTGCAGCCCTCAATTGAAATATACGTGCGCGACATCAAAGCGTACGGCTTTCGTCTGTAGTATCTAATACGCGTCTAAAGCAGTACGCTCCGTGTGCAGAGTGCCTAACACTACCTTCTTTCTTGTATCATGGTTTTGAGTTTGCTTGAAAATACATAAGTAGATAAACTTTTCAACAACTTTCTAAGAATTTCTTTTATTGTTATTAAACATCTTTGGTGTAGCTACGACTGATTTCGAAAAACGCGTAAACGACCTTCGTGTTAGTGCGCTGCTGTGTCCGTGTGAATAGCTTCATACCCATTAAACACTGTAAAATAAATTATCAAACGTTTGAGAAAATATTGTTTCTAAAGTTGAGAATCAGCATTTTATATCATTTGAAAATAAACATATTTTCAAGTGTTCATCAAACATTGTTTATCAATTTTAGATTAACTTACAACACATTTGAAAAAAAAAACTTGTTTCTTATTTTGTACTATTTCACGAATTTCAATGTGAAGGTTTTAAGAAACGAAGAAATTTTGTGTGTTTGCAAATTTCAGTCAGCGTTCGTTGTTCTACTAGAGCAGTCCCGTAACGGTTGAAATGATGATGGTTGAAAATGATTGTGTGTAATAATGATTCTGTATTTCTTACTCTTATTATATTTGTTTGTGGCTTTTTGTGAAGCAAAATTTAATAAAAACATTTGTAGTTGGTTTCCGATATGTGTGTATGTACATAATATGTACTACATATATTAAAAAAATATTAATATACTCATGTAATTGTACAAAAGGCACCGGCGAAATTCACCCGCATGTGTAAATGAAAAACATCACATACTTATAGCCCAGTTAGTCGAGAACGTGTGGTCCGCTCTCTGACGCAAACGCCCGTATGCAATTTTTAGGATTTTTTGAGCCCGTAGCAATCAGCTGCTTTACTCACACATATTTACATATATATAAAGTTTGTTTACATTTTGGCAGGGTTGCCATTTAGTCATTTTTGAGCAAACAAGATTTTTACTAATCTTCAAAGTGTTATGCGGATTACTCTTCAATACACAACTGTGCATTATTTGCCAAATGACAAGAAAATACTAATTTAATCGTTTTTAAAGTTGCCGTTGACGACTTTTTTTTACTAATTTAGTTACTTTTTTACTGCTTAGTTGGTAATTAAAACACATTTTTCTTGTAATTTTGTTGCTGCCCAATATATTTCCATCACACATTGGTGATAGTTATCAAGGGCTAAAACATAAAATAACAAAAAACACAGTCAGAACATTAAATTTACAATTGAAAATCTATACAAAAAATTATATTGTACTGAGTTTCTGTAACTCATATCTTTTCTAGTATAAATAGGTGGTGACAAAGTGTGGATCGTATTAGTGTGACATCACTTTAATTGATTTTGTTACAGAAAATCAGATTTATTGTGGCAATTTATAACTTTTTAATGTAGAAAAATTGCAGAAGAAGACCACCAAGAGTTATCAATTAAGAAAATACCGCCACCATTGTGGATAAATACAATTTTTGCTTTAATTTTCAGTAATATCTTCATTTATTAGGAGTGTTCAATATCTCAAAATTTTTACATATTTTTACGAATAGTTACGAATTTATGTTCAATAACCCAAAAAATTCGCAAAAGGGAGCCAAATTTAGAGAGTAGGACCTCGAGAGAGTTGGTAAACGCTGCAAGTAAAATTTTCACTTGCAACTACTAGCAGCTTTAAAAAAAATAGAAGTGTCAAAAATATATGATCACAAAAATTTCAATTGGAAATATACAAACATTTTAAACGCAAATTTCTAATTGTGTACTAAATAAGTTAGCGCAAAAACGAATCTTGATGATGTTGTGGAATAGCCAAAGTAGAATTTTGTTTTCCTAATTCAGTTATTTCCATTCATTTCCAATTTCAAAAATTTCAATTACAACCTAACCTAAAAATCAAATTGTCAAAACAGCGTATCAGCTGTTTTCTTGCGAATATTTACGATTTTGTGTTCAATTACTTTGGTTGATAATTTTCTCTTTTTCTCGTTTTTACTCTTAATTTGACATTGACGCTCTTTTTGCAAGTACTCGCAAGAAAAGTTGTTGAACAAAGCTATTATCTTGTTATTAATTTATATATATATGTATATATATTTACATTTTGTTTGGGATTTAAAAAAAAATTATAAACGTTTTCTTTCCTTTCTTTTTAAAAATTAAAGTAATAATAAATGTTTCGTTTAAGTAGACATACTATTTTTTCCATGTGAACACATACATACATATATGTATATTCGATAACATTTTACAATTTTGTTGAGTTAGTTGTATAATGCTGTGAAAATTACTGTTTAAATATTTAATAACTAAAAATGTTCAACTGGCAACCCTTCTACCTTGCAACCATGCGAGCGATCAGCTGCCACGTTTTTACGTAAAAAATCAAAATGATTTTTAGCCCAACCAGTCAACGACGCACGCACGTAGCCCGTGTCAGCTGACACAACCTGTCTTATGGAGTTGTAGTGTAAATGCCCACTCACCAACGCATGACGAAGGCCCCTTTAACGCACGTATTAGTCCAACCATTGACCGACGGCGTCATATCTCTCAGTTACCTCACGCAATAGTTGAAAATCGACACCATTCACGCACGTAAACGCACGCATACCCAACGCAAGAATCAGTTGTTTTCCTTTGTTTACATTCTGCATTGTTTTTGGTTTGTTTGGAATTAGTTGAATAACAGCGTTACCATTGTACAGCAAAGTATACATGCAGTTTTTGATTTCGTAGTAACTTGTGTTTGGTTTCGTAGTAATTTTTCTTGAAAATCGTATTATTCATAGAATTTATTAATAAATAAATTTTTAAATTGAAAATGTTGTATCATGATAATTTAAAACCAAATATTAATTGCAGTTTTGTTTACTTCTGACTCCGTGCTTCTACATTTTCTACTACTATTTTTTAAAGGCTTTTAAGAATATGTACATTAGGCATATAACAAATTTTGACGAAAAATTTGGCATACCACCACGTGGTGGCAAATATTGTACAAGTAATGAATATCACTTTTTTAGGTGATTTCGGTTCAAAAACATTCCGCGCAAAAATGGATTTCTAAAAAAAGTCAGATTTTTTTTAATTTTTTTTTTAATATTTTTATTTTTACATTTTTGTCAATTCTTATAGTATGAAATAAGTTTTAAGTTTAAGGTATATGATGATTTACACAATGGTAAAATGTCTTGCACAATTTTAATTGCACGCTCTGCGCAGATGTACAAAACTTTTTTTGTTTTTTTCAGCAGTTCTGATAAAAAAGTAATTTCGTTTTGCGCGGAAACTTTATTGCAATTTCGCAAAAAAAAAATAATAGGGTTCATACTTTTTTATGCTCTATTCGACTATAGTATGCCGTTTTTCGTATTTGCAAAAATTGTAAAAAGTTATATGCCTAATAGTCAAATGTATTAAATGCAACAGTCAAAAATATCCACAATAGTCAAATTTAGTAAAGAAAACACAGCAGGAAAAACTTAATTTTCTTCTATTTAAATTTTTATCTCCATATAAAAACAAATAAAAACGATTGATACAATATGTAGTAAAATTTAGTAAAAAAAAAACCTTCATTTTCTCTATTAAATTTTTATTTCCGTGTAAAAAAACAATTGCGGAAATAGTCAAATTTAGTAAAAAAACGCAAGAAAAAACTTAAACTTTTTTATTACATTTTTATCTCCATATTTAAAAAAAAAAAAATACACTTATGTTAACATAATTTTATAATCGGCAACATTCGGAATAGTTATTGAGGTACTTTGGGAGCATATTGAAAGATTCGTACTAATTTACTACAAAATGATCGCTCCGGCAACTCTGTTGCAAAGAGAGCAATCAGCTGACACGTTATTACGTGAAAAATCAAACTGAGCTAGGTTTCTACGATACGTGCGTTAAAGGGGCCTTCGTCATGCGTTGGTGAGTGGGCATTTACACTACAACTCCATAAGACAGGTTGTGTCAGCTGACACGGGCTACGTGCGTGCGTCGTTGACTGGTTGGGCTATATCGTAGAAACCTAGCTCAGTTTGATTTTTCACGTAATAACGTGTCAGCTGATTGCTCTCTTTGCAACAGGGTTGCCGGAGCGATCATTTTGTAGTAAATTAGTACGAATCTTTCAATATGCTCCCAAAGTACCTCAATAACTATTCCGAATGTTGCCGATTATAAAATTATGTTAACATAAGTGTATTTTTTTTTTAAATATGGAGATAAAAATGTAAAAAAAATTTAAGTTTTTTCTTGCGTTTTTTTTTTACTAAATTTGACTATTGCCGGAATCGTTTTTTTACAAGGAAATAAAAATGTAAATAGAGAAAATGAAGGTTTTTTGGCGTTTTTTTTACTAAATTTTACTACAATGTATCAATCGTATGTATCAATCGTTTTTATTTGTTTTTATATGGAGATAAAAATTTAAATAGAAGAAAATTAAGTTTTTCCTGCTGTGTTTTCTTTACTAAATTTGACTATTGTGGATATTTTTGACTGTTGCATTTAATACATTTGACTATTAGGCATATAACTTTTTACAATTTTTGCAAAAACGAAAAACGGCATACTATAGTCGAATAGAGCATAAAAAAGTATGAACCCCATTATTTTTTTTTTTTTTTGCGAAATTGCAATAAAGTTTCCGCGCAAAACGAAATTACTTTTTTATCAGAACTGCTGAAAAAAACAAAAAAAGTTTTGTACATCTGCGCAGAGCGTGCAATTAAAATTGTGCAAGACATTTTACCATTGTGTAAATCATCATATACTTTAAACTTAAAACTTATTTCATATAACAATTGACAAAAATGTAAAAATAAAAATATTAAAAAAAAAATAAAAAAAAAATCTGACTTTTTTTAGAAATCCATTTTTGCGCGGAACGTTTTTGAACCGAAATCACCTAAAAAAGTGATATTCATTACTTGTACAATATTTGCCACCACGTGGTGGTATGCCAAATTTTTCGTCAAAATTTGTTATATGCCTAATGTACATATTCTTAAAAGCCTTTAAGAAATAGTAGTAGAAAATGTAGAAGCACGGAGTCAGAAGTAAACAAAACTGCAATTAATATTTGGTTTTAAATTATCATGATACAACATTTTCAATTTAAAAATTTATTTATTAATAAATTCTATGAATAATACGATTTTCAAGAAAAATTACTACGAAACCAAACACAAGTTACTACGAAATCAAAAACTGCATGTATACTTTGCTGTACAATGGTAACGCTGTTATTCAACTCATTCCAAACAAACCAAAAACAATGCAGAATGTAAACAAAGGAAAACAACTGATTCTTGCGTTGGGTATGTGTGCGTTTACGTGCGTGAATGGTGTCGATTTTCAACTATTGCGCGAGGTAACTGAGAGATATGACGCCGTCGGTCAATGGTTGGACTATTTGATTTCTGCGGTACGGGCTTCCGCGTCGTACGTCGTTGAATAATCGGTTACATACAAATCCCATTAAATAGGTTGGATCAGCTGGCATGGTACACGGGTTTACGTTCTCGACTAACTGGGCTAATAGGCAGCCCATACCACAATTGTGGGAAGTCGATTCACACGTATTCTTACTCTCTTCATCAGTCGTTTGCCAACTGTCGAACGTTAGCCATGGGTAATGGCGCAATTTTTTTTGGCGCTGATACAATAACACCAGCGCCAACCGTGGCGCCGCGCACGGCTCTGGCGCAATAACACCTTTAGCGCAATTGCCATGGAATAATCGATAAATAACACTTGTTCGCGTCTTACTGTCTACTATACCCGTTTTATTTCTTTGGCGCAATTCTGCTTACATACACGCTGGCAGAATAATTGTGCCACAATTAAATTTAATTTTAAAAATAATTTGCGTATATTTGTGAAAATATGCTGGCATCTCGTTTTGCGGCATCTTCATTATGAAATATTTTATTTTATTTATTTTGTATTATATTCTTCTCCTATTCACAGATAATGTCAATTTTGTCTTCTTTATTTGTGAAAGTAAAATATCAATACCCTTTCGTATTAGCGATCGTTCGGTATTGGCGTTAGCATACATAATTGTGACGGTGTCATATACGCTGTGCTGTTATTGGCTTTGTGGTGGTGCCATTTTACACTAGCGCTATATTGGTGCTGGTGTTAGCGCACGAAATTGAGTCAGTGTTATATTGCAATAGCGCATCATTGAGTTGGCGCTACATTGAGTTGGCGCTATACTGAGTTGGCGCATTTTCCAAATCGGAGTTAGCGCAATAACACCAGGGTTGGCGCCAGCGCAATTGCGCGGCGCAGCGCAGTGTTACCCATGCCTATCGAACGATAAACATTGCGCCTGACTACGTCGCTTCGTGGTTGAACGCAAGCATTGACTTTATACAGGTAATGTATGTATGTATGTCCACAAATAAAATTCCCGGCGAGAAATTTTATATGACGGAAATGCCATCGGCCATATGCAATACATTTTTTGCTATAAAGTATTTAAAAATAATATAAATGATTAAAGGCATTGCGAAGTATTTCACAAACAGTTTTTGTACTCTTATTTGGATGACTTTTGTCTTCCAAACACTCTGTTTTACCCAACTACCCTTTAATTTTTTTCAGAAGAGATATTTTTTTTTTTCATTAAAAAGTTCTTTTCCTTTCAAAAGCAAAAAATAAAAACAACAAAAAAAACCAAAAATGACCGTTCTACATATGTATACGTATGTATATATATTCCACTTGAAGCGGATTAATTTCCTACTGGGGTGCGAATGCGGAGAACTTGTTTTGTTCTCACCAACACAACCTCATTTCAGATTTCGCCGACCACTGATTTATTCCCTTCCATTTCTGCGCTCACACCACAAACTCTCTCACTCTCACTATCAATTTTTCTGCACTCTAGAGCAGAGATCCCCAAAACTCTAACTGCAGCAGTGTTAGTAACTGCAGCAGTATTAGTGAAAAACGACTAGTTGAGTGCCCAGCTACTACCGTCGCATCGTTCAGTAGCTTGCGGGCAAGCAAAAAGACAACAACGTAGACGCATATATTTTTCGCTTTTATGCGCTGCTATACCACGTCGCACAATGAAAACGAAGTATGCGTGTACGTTGTTATCTTTTTGCTTGCCCGCAAGCAACTGAATCGTCGCACGGTCGTAAATGGTCACCTAACTTTTGCGCTCTTACTACGACAAAACGAGAGAGTATAACAATCTGTGTGAGTTGAGCGTTGCACCTCAGTGCTATGAAACGAAGACCCCTGCTCTAGAGCAGCGATGCGCAGCCTCTTTCCCGCGGGCAGACCAGCTGTTTGCGATTCACACGTATACACACCGATTGTCACTAATACAGACAAATAAAGAGCGTAAAACGAGCGCTTACGATGGGACCATGCTTAGCAAAAATAATTAATTTGCCTTCGACTGTCGTGAAAGCAAGTGGTCGCTAGGTGATCGTCGCTTGACATTCTTTTGTTTTATTTGTAGAAGCCAGACAACAAACAAAATTATGAAGAGTTTGCATATAACATACGTATGTACTTGTATACGTACGTTGTTTCATAATTCCGCAAAGCGTGCGCAGCATGACCCTGCTCGCTCAACATCTGCATGCAGACTGATTATTGTTTGTCGTTTTCCACTTTGGCCTACAGTAGGCGCACCAACCAGTGATGCCAAAATTGGGCCTTTCGGACCAAATCTGGTCCGATAAATTTACTTTGGGCTGTTGGGCGGCTAAAATCAATTTTGGTCCGATTTGTAATATGAATATTTTTATGGAGACAATTTCTCTGACGCTAAACATTTTATCTTTCCCGTGTAAAGTTCTTTTATTGTTATATCTAAATTCGCTTGGGACTCGTCTCGCATGCTAAGTTTAATAAAACGTCAAAATCAGACAATCTGACATTTATTTTGCAAATAAAATGCTGAAATTTAACACAAATTATGTTTCACTTGAAAAGCGCCAGCGAACATATGGGATATTCTACGAATAGGTTAGGTTGGAGTGGCTGCCATAGAGTCGCACTTAGGCCAGTGTAGAGGCCCGTTGTGATACCACAAGAAGAAAACGGATTACCCCTCCTTTTTGAACCAATTTAATAACTTAGCACTATGTAGTTCTATTTAAAAGCGAAATTCGATTGGAAAGCACATTCTTATTGCATAGAATATATGGAATAGAACTCGAAATCGAACGAATTTTGTTTCGAATTAAACTACAGAGTGAGGGTCCTTTATGTCGACATCCGCGACTTTGCATAGGCTATCCAGGAAGGAAGTCCCAAGAAAGCGTCGTCTGCCGCTGTTAAGAGCCGTGCAGTGGCAGATGAGGTGTTCGATTGTCTCCTCGCCTCCAGCTTATGCAGCATCTGCGGTAGGGTGCACCTAGCCTCTCTGCGTGTTTCCCGATAAGGCAGTGTCCTGTGAGTACCCCCACAAGGTTCGAGATGTCATCTCTCCTTAAAGTACTGATGAGATCACTTGCGAACCCATTTCTGCCAGGTTTGCTTGATGTTCGACATACTGGCTTCTGTTGCCACCTATCACTTGCTAGTTTATAGATATGCTGGTTAAGAATTAGCTTGGTTGTGGCTAACGGCATACCTATGCGTTCTTTGTCAGGAAGAACCTGCTCGGTAGTGCCCTGCCTCGCAAGTTCATCCGCCCTACAATTGCCATAGATATCCCTACGTCCCGGGATCTACACGAGGTGCAGACAGGTCTGTTTGGCCATCTCCTTTAGAGATCGGCGATAGTCTAGTGTTAGTTCTGAATTGAATGAGTGGGAGCCAAGATTACTTAGTATGTACATATATAAATATCGATGTGCTAGTGCACAAACCGGATAAGTGCAGGGTTTGGCGAAACTGAGTTAATTGCATTTTTGGAATCATCACCTACCTCGTGCGCAATTTTTGTAAGCAAATTATCAATAATGGCCGAGATATGCGATGGCATAATCAGTTAAGTGCTTCGAAAGCGAAATATTTGTTGTGCACAAACCGGATAAGCGCGCTTAGCAATTCAAATTTTCTATAAACACAATTTTTCTTTTGCAGAGAAATTCCAAGTGCCACAAAATAAAAATTGTCTTTATCAATCCTCGTACTTCGTTTTTTGATTTTATAATTTTGAAAATTTCATATTTGTACCAGATCGTGCTTATTGCTCTCAACTTTGCGGGGCTGGGGGCAGTTCAAAACTTCGTCCTATCGCCATAAAATTTTGTGGGGTTCATTAACTCGTATAAAGGCAAATTTTGTGGTATGCCGGGATCTCTCATATTTTCACACATTGCTATCCATCTTTATAAACTTTTTATACTCAGCTGTACTAGTACACAGAGTATTATAGTTTTAATCACATAACGGTGGATTGTAACAGAATGAAATAATCGAGATAGATATAGACTTATATATATCAAAATGATCAGGGTGAAAAGAGAAATCGATTGATCGTCCGTCCGTCTGTAAACACTCTAACTCGCGCAAAAATTGAGATATTTTGGTGAAATTTGGAATGCAAGTTGGTATCGAGACTGGGACGGTTGGTATTGAAAATGGGCGAAATCGGACCATGACTACGCCCACTTTTCCTATATAGAAAAAATCGGAAATTTTGTATCTCAGCCACTAATATAGCTAGAGCGATGAAATTTTACCCACGTGTTGAGCTCAGGCCCCTAGGAAGAAATTTGATGAAATTTTGGAAAATGGGCGGTGCCACGCCCACTTATTAAGGGTCAAACATTGAAAGTTTTATGAGTCATAACTCAGAAACCGTTGAAGATATATCGATGAAATTTGGTACGCGTGATTTACTTACTTAGGCAAACGTTTGGACGGAAAATTGTTAAAATCGGTTGACGGCCACGCCCACTTTTATATATGGGTATTATAAAGTGGCCTAATAAAAACATTTTAAGCGATATATTTGTCAAATATAAAGATAATTCATTGATATTTTATGGCAGAAGTCCGACTGCGGACATAAAACGAAAAACACAAAAATTTTGGAAAATAGGCGTGGCACCGCCTCTTTTTAGAAGCAGGAATATACGAGATTTCTGAGCCCATAACTTGACAAATAATTTATATATAATGAGGAAACTTGGTGTGTACATAATACATAATACATGTTCAAAATTTTAGCGAAATCGGTTTACGACCACGCCCACTTTTATACATGGGAACTATAAAGTGGCCTAATAAAAACATTTTAAGCGATATCTTTGTCAACTATAAAGATAATTCATTGAAATTTTGTGGCATGAGTTCTACAATAGACCGGAAACAAAAAATAGAAAAATTTTGGAAAATGGGCGTGGCACCGCCTCCTTTTAGACAAAGGAATCTACGAGATTTCGGAGCCCATAACTCGACAAATAATTGAGATATTATGATGAAACTTGGTTTATACACTTTTATAACTTGTATTAATAGACACGCAAAAATTTATTGAAATCGGTTTATGACCACGCCTACTTTTTTGCAAAGATATTTCTGGAACACGCTTTGGAAATTTGTAACGTGACATCTTCGTAACTGGAAGTCATAAAGGAATGAAATTTTGCACAAAGAATAATATTCATATGCTTAGTTGGATGACTGATAAAAATTTTGAAAATGGGCGTGGCTACGCCCACTTTATGCAGCACTCGCTTTATATAAAATCCATCAAACGCAAACAAACAATGAAAGCATACAGCTGAGTACCTAATGTTCGATTCCACTCGAACTTAGGCCTCCTTACGTGTTTAGTTTAACTATGTTAGCATGATACTTAAATAACCCATAAAAATGTATTATTTGAATTTAATAACTATGTTAGCATTTTAAATGAACATTAAAATATGTACTAACAGAAATCAATTGAATAAATTTTTCATAGAAGCGCTCTAACAAAAATATTTGAAATTAAAAAAAGCTAGCGCCAAATGGGTTAAGTGCCAACAAATTTTAATCACTAAAAAAATAGTATAGGTACTGAAGCCATCAATATAATTTTAGCACATTTGGATTCTACATACACCAATTAAGTATTCGTAATCGTTATAACTGAAAAAAATGTCACAGTTAACAAGTTATTGCTATTTAAACACAAAATTTGCTCTCCTGAACATTTTTCAAAATATTACTTATCCGGTTTGTGCACTAGCACATCGATATGTAATTCCATTTTAAGTTGACTTCTGATTTTTGGGCGTTTTTTGGCGGAATTGGGCGGTAATTTGGTCGGTAAAATTTTTTTTTAGTGGCAACACTGGCACCAACACACACTAATTTTCGGAGATTGTTTGAATGTGTTTGTGTGCCCATCCCTGCTCTAGAGCAGGGCTGTCCAAATGCGATTCACTACCACAATCAAGCAACGATAGAAAATGAGTGTGTGTTGGTGCGCCTACTGTATGCCAAAGTGAAAAATTACTAAAAATAATCAGTCTGCTTGCAGATGTTGAGCGAGCAGGGTCACGTGCGCACGCTTTGCGAAATTATGAAACAACACACATATATACATTTGTGTACATACGTTATATGCAAAATCTTCGTACTTTT
The DNA here is from genome assembly GCA_960531455.1 of Urophora cardui. NCBI lineage: Eukaryota > Metazoa > Arthropoda > Insecta > Diptera > Tephritidae > Urophora > Urophora cardui. The sequence goes on from OY482672.1 coordinate 110,830,587, forward strand.
GTTTGTTGTTTGGCATCTGTAATTAGAACAAAAGAATTTCAAGTGAAGACCAGCTAGCGACCACTTGCTTTCACGCCAGTCGAAGGCAACTTAATTATTTTTGCTAATCGACGATCGCCTAGTCCCATCGTAAGCGCTCGTTTTACGCTCTTTATTTGTCTGTAGTAGTGACAATCGGTGTGTATACGTACACAAGTGCTTACTCTCATTGCTCATATGAGTCGCATTTGGACAGCTATGCTCTAGAGCAGGGGTCTTCGTTTCATAGCACTGAGGTGCAACGCTCAACTCACACAGATTGTTATACTCTCTCGTTTTGTCGTAGTAAGAGCGCAAAAGTTAGGTGACCATCTACGACCGTGCGACGATTCAGTTGCTTGCGGGCAAGCAAAAAGATAACAACGTACACGCATATTTCGTTTTCATACGCTTTTATACGACGTCGCGCAAGCATTGGGCATCATAAAGTATTTTTCGTATTGCATTGTGCGACGTGGTATAGCAGCGCATAAAAGCGAAAAATATATGCGTGCACGTTGTTGTCTTTTTGCTTGCCCGCAAGCTACTGAACGATGCGACGGTAGTAGCTGGGCACTCAACTAGTCGTTTTTCACTAATACTGCTGCAGTTACTAACACTGCTGCAGTTAGAGTTTTGGGGATCTCTGCTCTAGAGCAGTTATCGGCATTCCAATACATGCAAAGAAATTATTAGTTGCATGTGTATTAGTGAGAGAGCGTTGTAGGGCAATGTCGGCAGCCGCTGGCATTCGATCAGTTGATGTCAGATTGTTGTTGACCCTGTAGGGAAAATCTCTAGTTCCGAACTAGGTCGCTTCTAGTGCATTTTTCGACACTACTAGTGCGAGCTAAATCTCTTTTGCATGTTATCAACTGGCGAATTTAACACGGCGATGTCCTAGGCGGTGTCAATTGTCGCCCTCTGCACTACATTTTCTATAGTTCCGAACTAGTACTAAATTCTACACTAGTTCGTTTATTGGCACAATTTCGATAGTTCTGAACTAGCTGCAAGTACCTACAAATTCTACAGTTTTACATCTGCCGCCTAAGTGCAGAATTTGACACACTTCATGCAAGTGGCGCGATGGCCGACTGGCTAACGCATGTGCCTTTCAATCTGAGGGTCGCGGGTTCGAATCCTGTCGGTGTCAAGGTGGGTGATAATTTTTTTTCAATATTTTTTTTAACTAATATTTTTTTATTTATTTATTTATTTAATAAAAATTTACAATAATATTTAAAAAGTAATAAAATAAAAAAAATTAAAAATAAGCCTGAGGGATCGGAAAAGCATAATTAGGGGAACATTTCATTTCATAAGAGATGCAAATAGAAAAATCTTTATATAAAATGCTTCATTAAACATCTGAGAATTGCAAAAATATACAGAGCCTACGGTAATTGAACGAACGAAAAATTTTCGTAGAATTCACTCCTTCTGAACTGGTGAGGGTCTAGCTACAATTAATCTAGTTCACTTTTGACACCTTTTCGCTAGTTCGGAACTAGAAATTTTGCTCACTAGTTATTGAGTTCCCTGCAGGGTGACAACAGACGTTTGACCAATGATGTGCGGGCGTACGTATGAAAACACGCATATGTGCTTACATACCTACAAAAAAACATATATACGCCCTGTAGGGAAAATCTCTAGTTCCGAACTAGGTCGCTTCTAGTGCATTTTTCTACACTACTAGTGCGAGCTAAATCTCGTTTGCATGTTATCAACTGGCGAATTTAACACGGCGATGTCCTAGGCGGTGTCAATTGTCACCCTCTGCATTACATTTTCGATAGTTCCGAACTAGTACTAAATTCTACAGTTTACACTAGTTCGTTTATTTGCACAATTTCGATAGTTCTGAACTATCTACAAGTACCTACAAATTCTACAGTTTTACCGTTTAAGTGAAGCATTTGACACACTTCATGCAAGTCGCGCGATGGCCGACTGGCTAATGCATGTGCCTTTCAATCTGAGGGGCGCGGGTTCGAATCCTATCGGTGTCAAGGTGGATGATAATTTCAAAAAAAAAAATTTTTTTTTTAACTAATATTTTTTATTTATTTATTTAGTAAAAATTTACAATAATATTTAAAAAGTAATAAAATAAAAAAAATAAATAAAACTAAGCCTGAGGGATCGGAAAAGCATAATTAGGGGAACATTTCATTTCATACAAGATGCAAATAGAAAACTCTTTATATAAAATGCTTCACTAAACATCTGAGAATTGCAGAAACATATAAAGCCGACGGCAATTGAACGAACGAAAAATTTTCATTGAATTTTTGTTACTTCGAAATTGCATACAAATCAGAGTGTGTCTTATAATGGTCACTCAATTCACTCCTTCTGAACTGGTGAGGGTCTAACTACAATTGATCTAGTTCCCTTTTGACACCTTTTCGCTAGTTCGGAACTAGAAATTTTGCTCACTAGTTGTTGAGTTCCCTGCTGGGCGTATGTAGGAAACATACACGCATTGCTTGATCCGCCATCGACCTGCTAGAATGGCAAACCGAATGATACTAAGCACCATTGTTTATACTATATACCCAGCAGTATTTGAGGTAAGGAGGTGCATATTCAATAGAATATTCATTATGAAAAATAGCCTGAAAGTAAGTTCAAAATTCATTGCTGAAAAAATAACTGAACACGCAGGGAAGACATCAGGTGTACTGAAATACATGCTATGGAAGTTCTCCCTGCGTATTCAGGCCTTTTTTCCTACAGAAACTCTCCCTTCTCGTTCGGCAGTTTTTAGGTAGTTGATTTTCAACGCCACCTCTATATAAAAACGAAAGGGAAAGTTCAGATATTAGAACTACATCTCTACTGAATATTCAGTAGGAAATATGTGCTGTTTTCCAGCTGATAAATACTGCTGGGTAGTTTGGTCACTCAAATGGTCTTCTTCTTGTTCATTTTTAAAAATGCATTTGTATTTGTGCGAAAATCGAGAGAATGAAGGAATCAATGCTGTGCAATTTCGTAGAATTGCTGTTACTACCAAAATGGGAGCAAATTAGTTAGGATTTACTCCGTTTCTACTGAATTTTTTTCTAACAACGAAACGATTTTAATAAAAATATATCGCACCCTAAATCATAAAGTGACACAATTCAAAATTTTTTTAAATCGAGTTTTCTAGCGATTGCCAACAAAAAATCTTTTCATTCGGGTCTCTTTTGACTGAAAAATAGCCATTATACGTCGCCTTTTGCCATGTCATTGCTTGTAAAGGAAAAAAGTTTTTGGCCTCCTGCAAATTTTTGAATTTTGAGTTGTGCCACTTTATGATTTAGGGTGCGATATACATATATTAATTTTTTTGGTCATATCGGTCCAAGTGCGCACAAAATAACAGATAAATGTGAAGAACTAACTTTAAAATAATATTGAGTTTTGCTGTTGACTTCACATTTTTAACTAGATAATTTTGCAATTTAAGCTAGTTAAATTTACACGGAATAGTCGCATTAAATTAGCAATAATATCTTTTTGATTTTACCTTAAATTTATTGTTAAATTAACTGGATTGATTTTACAATTTACAAAAATACAATATATGTATGTACATTCAATAAAAGAAGGTGCTTCGGTCAGTGGCGTAGCTAGAGAATTTTTCGGGGGGGTCACAGCCAATGTAAAAAATTTACCAAAATTAAAATTACCAAAAAAAAAATACAATTTTTTTTACAAATGATAAAAATCGCTAGCTTAGAATGCAAATTGTGTAAGTCCTTTTTTAAAACTTTGTAGGAGAGATAAAAAACAAAAAAGAAAAAAAAATTCGAAATGACAAAAAATTTCTGTTCATATAAATATTTTGGACTTACACATTTTTTTCGCTTTTTGGACTTACACAATTTGCGTATCACTGAATAACAACGAGTAGAAATATGACAAGTATCTCAGACTTGTTTAGCGCAGTGCGTATTTGATTTTTCTAGCGTGCTACATAAAAATACACTTTTTCATAAAAGTGGACTTACACAGTTTGCACTCTAAGCTAGCGAAATGTAATTTTTTCAGACTATAATTTAACATTTTAGTACACAAATATCGCTTATAATACATATATCAAACTCTTAAGGCCCTTGGCCACTTAAAATCTGGAATGTTAAGAAGTGTATCCATATCGTCGCCTGAGAAAACGAATGTCGTATGTGAAAATCGACGATTTCTAGTTTTTGATGCAGATTAACTAAATCGGACCTAATCTTTTAATTTTTCCAATCCATTTTTTTCTATCTCTTTTAGTTTTTGAGTTATTTAGTATGCATTTGTCGTATGTTACAAAATTACTACCATTTGGGTAAGCTTTTGTCGTATGTAACATACATACGACAAATTTCCATATTATTTTAAACATATGTCGTATGTGCCGCTGAGCTACTGAGAATAAACCAAAATATTGTATCGGAGCTATAGGTTATAGTGATCCGATCTGAATGATTTTCACTGACATATATTATTGTAGTATAATACCAATTACTGCAAAGTTTAGTATAATTTGATCCTTAAATATGGAAGTTATACCCGAAAACAGCTATATCTGAACAATCAGTTGTATGGGAGCTATATGTTATAGTGGTCCGATCTTGACAAATTTCGGTGACATTTATTAGCTCCATATGGGTACAAATACCTCAAAGTTTCATGCCCTTATCTCTTTACATGGAGAAGTTATATCCCAAAATGTTCATATCTGAAGAGTGAGTTGTATGGGAGCTATATGCTATAGTGGTCCGATCTTAACAAATTTTAGTGACATTTATTACGTCCATATGGGTACAACTACTTCAAAGTTTCATATCCTTATCTCCTCAAATAAAGAAGTTATACCCGAAAACAGCTATATCTGAACAATCAGTTGTATGGGAGCTATATCTTATATTAGTCCGATGTGGTGGATTCCGACAAATGATCAAAGTATCATCAAAATATTTGCAACTGCCAAATTTCAAGTCGATATCTCAAAAAATGTGAGCCTCATAACCATTCCGGTTTGAAAAAAGAGAAGCATTTTTGTCGTATGTGCTATCATAAACAGGTATTGGTGCTCAGACGTCACATACGACAAATGCATACTGAATGAAAAGTCGTTTATCTCCCATAATTTTAAAGATATTCAACTTTTGCAAATTGCAAGTCGAAATATATAATACTCTCTACAGCTCGTCCAAATAACAGAAAAATCTGTTGTACAGTTTTTGAGAATTTCCAATTTAAACTTCAAAGTCGATTTTCTCGAAACTATGTTTTGCTACATACGACATTCGTTTTCTCAGGCGACGATATGTGTGAGTGTCGGGTGATTGTCGCAAATATCTAAAAGATTTGATTCTCATCAACGCGAGCCCATTTCTCATTTAAGTAATCGTGATGAATCCTAAAGGTTCAAGTAATTATTAACACTTTTCAATAATATCCTTGGTTTCCAATAATTCTAAGTTTATAGTTTTAAGCTTTTAAAGTTGGGATATTTAAAAAAAAATTATCATTCTTTTTCATGTTAAAAATTGGTTTTGTTATGTTGCTCTGTCAGACTCAGTCAAATTAACCCTCGGACATGGTGTCTAGTACAATTAGTAGTTAGCCGACAAAAAATTACGTCGCACAAAGCCGCACTTTACTACTAGATACAGGGTTTTTCATATGTACCTACAATAATTTTCCTTTTGTGCTTTATATTTAATTTTAATGTTTATATTTCTAACGCATATCTTGGTTAATGTAGGTGATGCTCGAAAGTAACCCAGATATTTAGCAGCGATTATTGTTAACTTTTTAGGCAGTATTTTTAGTATTTCCAATTTTTCAAAGTTAAGGAAGTACTTATCATTAAGGGGGCTAAGAATTATAAAGCTACATTTTTGAGAAGATTTTTGAGTATGCACTTTTGCAGCTCATTCAATTGTAATATAATAATATGCAACATTCAACTTTTTGAAAAATTTCATTGGCTTTTCGGAAATTTTAATTGGAACGGTCTCACGTACATATAACGCAAACACCCTACAGAAAAAAATTACTAAAATCGACGGAAATTTTTACAGCATTGAGAATAGCACTTTTTACACTAAAATTGGTTGGCTACATAACAGTACACTTAGAAATCTCCTCAAAATCTTCTATAAATTCTATAATTCCGCGCTTTGAAATTTTTAATCCACTTTTAGAAATTTCTACGATTTTTCGGATTTTTCCATAAGCTTAGAAATCCTGCTTAAGGCGATTTTTATTGAAAAATTGTTTACATTTTTAAACGAAAATAAGAGAGTCAAATTTTCGACAGAACTTTTTGAAATAAATTTAAAAACTCTGGCGTATGATTTTTTTTTTGAGTCACTGTATATATTTTTCAATAAAATCGACTTTTAACTAGAGCCCTAGATACCCGGGTATCGAGCAATTCGATCTGATCGTTTTTGTTTGAAGCCCGTTTGTTGTTCAAATGCCCATACAAACATTCGAGCATTAGAGCTTACAAACAAAAAAAATGTGTATCGGAAAAACAAAAATAAAAAAACTACATATAAAGAAAAAAAAAATAATAATAATAATAAACAAAAGAAAAAAACAAACTTCAAAATACCCGAATTGTTCAAATGCCCGTACAAACATACGGGTAATACACAAACAAACAACTCTTCGAGCATTTGTACAACTGTTCGGGCTACTCGAAAATGTTCAAAAAAAAATCAAGAGCTCTACTTTTAACACAAATTATTAAAATTTTGCATAAAACAAGCAATTTGGAATAGATGTACACAATAAAATATTTCTACCTATGTGCTACGGTTATAAATAATAATTTTCTTATATAATTTAGTTTTTTAATATTCCATTTTGACAGACATTAAGTAAAATCTCAAGTTCAGATACTCTTATACATTGCATATTTATTCCCATTGTAGTTTATACTAATATTATTTGATTAAGATGATAAGTAATTGAAAGAAAACTTGAAATTTAAATAATTGGCGTTACTTTTCTGTTATTAGCATGTTAATAACAGCAATACCGTATAATAATTGTAGCGTTTGTTGAGCCGTAGGGAAGTGCAGGAACCGTAGGAATTTTACCACAAAAGAGCGAATATAAGTACAAAGAATATAAATTGTGGTAAAATTCCTGCGGTTCTTGCACTTTCCTACGGCTCAACAAACGCTAGAATTATAAGTAATACTTCGTGAAAAAGCGCTAAATTTCGAATTACCAATTTCGAAAAATTACTATTCTCATTGATTTTTGCCTGAAAAAGAAATTTATGCTAATAAAATCAAAGATGGTTTTATGGTCAAAACGAATCTTTCGGGGGGGTTTTGTCCCCAAAAGCCCCCCGTTACTACGCCACTGGCTTCGGTATTGGGAGATATGGGAGGATATCCTCCTGGTAAAATTGCAAACTATGAGGAGAAAGAAGAAAATATTTTACATTAAAAACTTTTAGAAATAAAAATACGTTTCACCTTTAACTCGCCTACAAACTGAAAATATAAATGGAAATGCCATTATCACGCACTTCCAATGACGCTAAACTCTTCCCAAGGCACCAGATTTTCTTTTTATTTAAAAAATAATAATCCCGTTTTGCACGAAACTCCAAATGTTCAAAAAAAAAATTTTGTATGTTTCAAAATAGTTTTGACGTTCTTTTTTTTAATTTTTTAGTTTATATTGACACTATCATGTTAAATAAACCAAATTCCAAATGACATTTAGGAATAAAATTTTATATTTGATATGATTCATTCATTATTTTAAAATTGCCTAATGTTGCATCAACAATAAAATTTGGTTGAATTTACCAAAATGTCAAATGACGTTTTAAAAGCTAAAATCACGTTCCAAAAATCTTGTAATTTGAAAAAAATTGTTGCTGTTATATGTGTAAAGATCCATCGTGTTAATCTTACATGAATTAAAATTTGCATACACGCGAACGAAGTAGTAAAGGCATTGGTATCCGTATATTCCCTTTTCTATATTTCTAGGAAAAATGTAGTAATAGAGCAGTACGAGAAAGTGCAACCCTGCTTATACGAAAATGTTCAAAAGGAAAGAAAAAAATTTGAATTCAAACGGCCATTTTGCATGGCGAAACCCAACAAACATTTAGGTTAGATATCGGTTTGAGACTGACTCAAGAACTAGCACTTTTCTAAAATCTCGTCGAGAATCCTAGCGATTTCAAACCAAATGGGACATAATTCTCAAATTTAGAAAATCATAGTTTCCGAATGGAAATCAAATTTAGTTTTCTAATGAGATTCTAATGAGAATACTTATTTTTCCAATCAGTCTCCAATTTATTTCTAGTGTAGTTTTCTACCTTCGCTTTCATTGGCGTAGTAACGGGGGGGGTTTTGGGGACAAAACCCCCCCCGAAAGATTTGTTTTGACCATAAAACCATCTTTAACTAAGAGATGCTTTATTAGCATACATTTCTTTTTCAGGAAAAAATCAATGAGAATAGTAATTTTTCGAAATTGGTAATTCGAAATTTAGCGCTTTTTCACGAAGTATTATTTATAATTCTAGCGTTTGTTGAGCCGTAGGAAAGTGCAAGAACCGCAGGAATTTTACCACAATTTACATTCTTTGTACTTATATTCGCTCTTTTTTGGTAAAATTCCTACGGTTCCTGCACTTTCCTACGGCTCAACAAACGCTACAATTATTATACGGTATTGCTGTTATTAACATGCTAATAACAGAAAAGTAACGCCAATTATTCAAATTTCAAGTTTTCTTTCAATTACTTATCATCTTAATCAAATAATATTAGTATAAACTACAATGGGAATTAGCACAATAGATCTCATTATAATAATAATACAATGGGAATAAATATAATAATAATACAATGGGAATAAATATGCAATGTATAAGAGTAACTGAACTTGAGATTTTACTTAATGTCTGTCAAAATGGAATATTAAAAAACTAAATTATATAAGAAAATTATTATTTATAACCGTAGCACATAGGTAGATTTTCAAGTTTTATGCGGCCAAAAATATTTTATTGTGTACATCTATTCGAAATTGCTTGTTTAATGCAAAATTTTAATAATTTGTGTTAAAAGTCGATTTTATTGAAAAATATATACAGTGACTCAAAAAAAATCATACGCCAGTGTTTTTAAATTTATTTCAAAGAGTTCTCGAAAATTTGACTCTCTTATTTTCGTTTAAAAATGTAAAAAAATTTTCAATAAAAATCGCCTTAAGCAGGATTTCTAAGCTTATGGGAAAAATCCGAAAAATCGTAGAAATTTCTAAAAGTGGATTAAAAATTTCAAAGCGAGGCCAGAATTTATAGAAGATTTTGAGGAGATTTCTAAGTGTACTGTTATGTAGCCAACCAATTTTAGTGTAAAAAGTGCAATTCTCAATGCTGTAAAAATTTCCGTCGATTTTAGAAATTTTTTTCTGTAGGGTGTTTGCCTTATATGTACGTGAGACCGTTTCAATTAAAATTTCCGAAAAGCCAATGAAATTTTTCAAAAAGTTGAATGCTGCATATTATTATATTACAATTGAATGAGCTGCAAAATTGCATACTCAAAAATCTTCTAAAAAATGTAGCTTTATAATTCTTAGCCCTTTTTATGATAAGTACTTCCTTGACTTTTAAAAATTGGAAATACTAAAAATACTGCCTAAAAAGTTAACAATAATCGCTGCTAAATATCTGGGTTACTTTTGAGCATCACTTACATTAACCAAGATATGCGTTAGAAATATAAACATTAAAATTAAATATAAAACACAAAAAGAAAATTATTGTAGGTACATATGAAAAACCCTGTATCTAGTAGTGAAGTGCGGCTTTGTGCGACGCAATTTTTTGTCGGCAAAATACTAATTGTACTAGATATCATGTCCGAGGGTTAATTTGACTGAGTCTGAAAGAGCAACATAACAAAATCAATTTTTAACATGAAAACGAGTGATAATTTTTTTTAAAATATCCCAACTTTAGATTTATTGGAAACCAAGGATATTATTGAAAAGTGTTAATAATTACTTGAAGCTTTAGGATTCTTCACGATTACTTAAATGAAATGCTTTAAATAATAAATATTCAAGTTGAAACTAGCACTTAAAAATATGTAAGAAAAAAAACAAAAAAATTTACTTCAGATATGCTAAGTTTCGACCATCTGGGGCAAGTGCAGAGTATGAGGTCGGGAAAAAAGTGATGAATTATTGTTCCCCATTCTATTTCCCCATTCTATTTCCAATGCGCGTAGATTTCCAGAAGAGAATATGAGACTTACTTTTGAAGTATAGTTAAAGGCCCTTGGCAACTGAAAATCTGGCATGTCAAGCAGTGTGTATATGTGAGTTTTTTTATGTGTGTTAGTGCAATCGGCAGTCGTCGTGCTACACGTTCTTGTTGTCGGGCTCGCATTGATGATAATCAAATCTTTTAGATATTTGCGTCAATCACCCGACACTCACACATATGTATACACTGCTTAACATTCCAGATTTTAAGTGGCCAAGAGCCTCAAGAGTTTGATATATGTATAATAAGCGATATTTGTGTACTAAAATGTAAAATTATAGTCTGAAAAAAAATTACATTTCGCTAGCTTGGAGTGCAAGCTGTGTAAGTCCACTTTTATGAAAAAGTGTATTTTTATTTAGAACGCTAAAAAAATCAGATACGCACCGCGCTAAGCAATTCTGAGATACTTGTCATATTTCTACTCGTTGTTATTCAGTGACACGCAAATTGTGTAAGTCCAAAAAGCGAAGAAAATTGTGTAAGTCCAAAATATTTATATGAACAGAAAATTTTTTTTCATTTCGAATTTTGTTTGTTTTTTGTTTTTTGTCTCTCCTACAAAGTTTTAAAAAAGGACTTACACAATTTGCATTCTAAGCTAGCGATTTTTATCATTTGTAAAAAAAATGTAGTTTTTTTTGGTAATTTTAATTTTGGTAAATTTTATACATTGGCTGTGACCCCCCCCGAAAAATTCTCTTACTACGCCACTGTTCGCTTTGGATTAGAAATAAGTTGAGAATTAAACTCTCTACCAGTAGATATAGTGTTTGCTGATAAAACGCTGTGCCAATTCATACTTTTTGATTAATGCCTGGATGCCTTTGAACGCTTTGGTTGCTTTGGAAACTCTACATTCTTCTACATTTGGATAGATCCCAATTAGCACGAATCCAATGATGGAGAAAAGTCTCAATTCTCAAGTTTATATCCAACATGTTTTTACACTTGAGTTACAACACTTTTCCGAACTGTACTGAGTATAATTAGCATGAATTAAATTCAATCATATTAGCAATAAATAAGCTAAAAACGAGTGAAGAATATAATTTAAAAAGGAATGTATAATTCAACTAATTTTTGTGTATAAAATGTTGTTACTATTTTTAAATGCATAACAAAAAAGTGAGGAAGTAAGTTAAACAGACAATCATAATTGTTACATTTTTGTTCCTTTATTTCAATCGGATGAGCATTTGTTGTCCAAAGGCTTTATCCTGACGTTTGATTTTGGTTGGAGAATATCGATAGAATTCAAGTCAAATCAATGAAATTCAAATGCTTATTGGGTAGCAACGATTGGCATCATGGATATTTCATTTTTGTTTTGAAAAAATAAATGTGTATCCATATTTTTGATACATACAGTAAGTCGTATCGTATTCGGACTTCGTTGTCCGAAGTTTTATGAAAATAAAAACTTATACACAAACCGATTGAAACCCAAGATTATATACTTAGGTGTATTTTATAATAAACCGCAATTTAGTATTTCAAAAAATATTTTATTGAAAAGTTCATGAAACGGGCTCACAGTGAAAGTTAGCCACTAAGAGGAATATGCCCTAAAACGGTTTTAATACTTTGTTGCATTGTTTCAACAGTTCAATTACTCTATCCCTAATGAATTAAATAGGCTTTGTTCAGAAACTCAGTTTGAAGCGCAACCTGATTTTGTAGTACAAGCAGAGCGTTCATAAACGTAAATTTTGCATGAAGCGTCGCTCATCACAATCATCAAAATAATAATTACTGCCGCTGCGTTTCTGAACATAGCCATATAATACAAATTTTATTAGCATGCAATGTGTTTTATTCATCTAACAAAACAAGATTTTTACGCGATCTAGCGTATATTGTCTGATAAGTACAAAAATCGGAAAATATTGCCTGAATCCCCTTTTATATAGATTGTGTATACCTATAATTAACACATAAAGTAAGATGTGAACTGTAAAAATATATAAGAGAAAAATAATAATTCTCGAGAGAAACTTTAAGTATTTAAATTAGAGCTGCTAGAAGAATTACTTTGATTGTTTTTGTTTTTCATCATTTCTGGCATGTTGTTGAAAGTTTTCCGTTGCAAAGAAATTAGGAAAGTCAAGTAATTGTTAACAAAGATATTTAATAATAAAAATTTGTGAATAAATGATGGCTCACTTTCACTGTGACTCACTGTATTCCCATCAAAACAAACTTCAACCATGGGAATTGTTGTTGCAAAAAGTGACAGGCACATTATGTGTCAATGGGAGAATGGGAAACTAAATAAACCAAATGTGAAGAAGAATCGACCACAGTGTTGTATTCAAACGTAGTAAAATCTTCGCAAGAAAATAAATATCCAAAATTGCTAATAAAATCAATTAAAACTCAAAAATATGTTAATTTTTTGTTATTATCGCTACAAATATAGCATTAAAAATTCAATTCACACAATAAATTCAAAGATTTAAAGATTTCAAAATTCATTTGAATTTTTTTTCTGTAAATTTTGCACAGCACTGCATGGTGACAGGCACAACATGCCAAACGATCAGCTGAGAGTGTCGCAACTTATAGATATAAACTATGCTAAGCACTTTGTTCGGTTTTAATTATTGCGCTCGCATGAAACTCACGTATTAAATACGTGTGAGAAGCTTGTTCTCAGCACCAGCTCAGTGAGCCAGGCCGTGCCGATAATTGCTCTAGAGTACATATAGGTATGTAATACATACATACATACATCTATTGATTGCATTCCGTTTCGTACCACCTTTGAAATGGGTTTGAGAAAATGGAATTTATCAAATTTAGAATCAGCCCAAAATCCCATACTAAAATGAGCCTTTTTGTTTGAGAACGCTATCAGGTGAAATGTGCGCGTATAAGCAGATGTCGCATACCTATTGCTCAGAAAAAAAAAAATTCTTTGCGCGATCGATGTGCACAGGATGAAATTCAAGCGCAGACTAATTGGTAGTAGCCTACAGTGTTGCCAGATTTTTTTTGTCCCAAATCGTCAATTTAAAAATAAAAATCGTCATCCATTTTTTGCCCCATCTGCGACAAATGCAATCATGTTGTTTTCATAAGGCACATCGTTTTCGATGAAATACTGTTTTATCGCATTATGTAAATTGATAGCGTCGCAGGTTTCAACACGGACCAAGCCAAAAAAAAAGTCTTTCACTGAAAAGTTTATACATACTCTCACTACAAGACTGAGTAATTTCATATTACTTATGTATATCAGTGGATTCATCAACGCATAATGAAAATTTAGTTGTTCGGAGTATGGCACATAGCGATTATAGCTGGTACTGCCCAAGAGCGTTTTGAATAATACTTGTTGCTTTTGTTCTTCCACACGATAAAGCTGCCACCGTTTTAGAATCGTCGAAACTGCTTTTTATACACTTTACAAGATCATCTACGGCGGAGAATAGTAGATTATGTTGAGCAATGAATGCACTTATTCTATTCGTGTGGCAGTGCGCTCAGAACTAAGGCAATGTTGCATTTTAATGTAATAAAAGGATTTATGAAAACCATAATACCAGTGTTGGAAAAGGATTGAAGAAAACCAATCAGATTGCCTTAATTTTTTTTTTAATTATGGAAATTTGTATAAAGTAATTAATTTTTATTACGAATAAATCTATATTTTTCTGTACTTCCTAAAATCGTCATTTTGTGACATGAAATCGTCCCATCGTCATGGAGTCCAAAAATCGTCAAAATGACGATGCCATCGTCATTCTGGCAACGCTGGTTGTAGGCGTCGCAATTGCTTGCTAGCAGCACACACACGACTCGCATGTGTAGCCGAGCAGCTCCGTTTTGCTCCGTATTGCTCTTTCGTTCAACACTGTTGCAGCGTTGCCGTTTTAAATTCTTGAGATTACCCAAAAAAATATTCAAATTACCCATAATTGCCCAAAATTCCCCATACAAATTTTCAAATTACACTACCCGACAAAATTTCAAAAATTTTGATATACTCGACATTTTATACATCTTGTATTTAACTTATTTTTTGCATAAAAACAAATCTTTTGTCCGCCATAATTCTGTCACTTTAACGTCGATTTTATGTGGAATTGGGTAGGGTTTTTCATCCTCTCAAAATGAAATGAAATAACATAAAACTCAAGACGGTAATGGCGGAGATATTGACAGATTAGTAATCCTCCTTTTCTTCTTAGCGTGAAAACTGAAATTTCAAAATATCTCGAAAACTGTTCTACTTTTGAACCATTTGATTACATATTTGGAATCAGCAGGAATACATAGGAATCAAATATCAAATGTCGAGGATATTTTTTTGTTGGGTAGTGTTATCAAGAGATTTCCAATAAACAAGTATTTTCAAATTTATTTTACTTTATAACGGTTTATATTTTTAAACTCATGTGCATATATGTATTTATATGTGTGGTTAAAAAAAGTTATAAACAAACATAAAACAAGCAAGAGAGAAATGAAACATTAAATAGTCCGATAGTGTTTATGCAAATATTTATAAAAAAAATATTGTAATGATCTTAGCAATTTAAGTGGAGAAGTTTTACCCCAAAATTTATAGTTGGATGTAGGGGAGCTATATGTTATAATGGTCCAATTTGGCCGATTCGGACAAATGATCAGCGTATCTTAACAACTGAAGAACTAGCTCATGATTCTGATAATATCGGTATATATTTTGGTGGGTCTAATTTTTCTCCTTCTGGAACTTTCGACAAACCTGTTTTGGCTCAATGTTATAATTCAATTTCGTGTTCATGAAATGTATAAAATTGCTTCCTTTTTTCATAGCTAACTTCTTACTTTAATGGGCTTATGTAATTTGCTTGTACATGTTCCACCAGCCGGTAATTCAAGATTAAATAAATGCTGCCAAAGCTCATGCACACTTTCACACAATGCGAATGTAATAGAAACTCATGAAAATAATTAATTTTTTATAGGTATTATTATCTATTCATATAAAACAAATTCCCCAAAATTCCCCAAATCATATCACTCCCCAAAAATTACCCAAATTTTAAAAAATTCCCCAAATTTGTGGAATTACCCACAAAACGGCAACGCTGCACTGTTGTATAGTTAACTGCTTGTCCAGAATGTTGTACTACACCTACGGACTACATAGCTTACTACATCAGCTGATGACTGATTGTGTTTGCAAATAAAAAAGTAGCTAAAAAAGCGAAAGCATAATCAGAATTTTTACGGCTAATAGTGCAACTCTAATGAACCGTATGCAGATGCGTATGCGGTGCGTGTCACTGACAGCCGTGTTGCATACCTGTGTTTAAATGAGGCAAACTCCAGTGGCACGGATGTAAATGCACCACGCGCATAGAAAATTCGAAGATGATTTCGAACACGCATTCGAATGCAGCTAAGTTGAAAATTTTCTACTTCTGTGCGTTTTCTATGCGTTTCGCAACCAATATTAAGTTGGTTGCTACATCGGTATACATATTTTCTGGTAAAAATTTCGTTAAATTGATTTAAAATGAAGTAGTGAAAGTTTGTTTGCCTGCGGAAAAGTTAATTAATTGGGGTTTTAAATATATTTAGAAATGATTAATAATTATTAATTATATGTTAATTACTATCTGCATACCCATGTACATAGTACATGAATTTAAAATACATATACATATGTAGTTACCAGCGTTGCCATTCTAGCTTTTTTCAATCTAGATTTAGCTTTTTTTCTTGTCTTTTAGCTGCAAAAATTCTGATTTAGCTTTGGCTTTTTTTTCTAGCTTTTTTATTTGCTAAAACTCCCCAAAAAATGAGCGCTGCTCACTGCTCATATACATACATACAGTCATCGTAGTTACCATTATTTCAATGTAAAACATTTTTTTTAACATTTCGTTATTTTTATTGACACTGAAGTACAAATTTGCATATAGTATATGAAAATATGCAGGCTCCACTAAACAAGTCGGTTCTTCAGATCAGCTGACTTCTTGTTCTTCTTCAACAGCTATCCAATTTGTTTACTTCTGCATATTCTATACATGCATTCGTGTTTACAATTCGTCAAATTCTTCGTTCTCTGAGTTTATCCATCATTCGCCCGTGATCTGAATGTCAAATTATTTCGTCGTCCTTACAGTTTTGACATCTCGGTCACGAGAGTTCGACATTAAGGTCACGGCGTGTATGTGTGTATGTATCTTGAGCCGACCTGTTAAATTGACCTTGAATTTATGTGTGTTTTGAAAACACATTAGGCGAGTTCCCCTCCAGATCCACATATAAATTTTGCGTGCAAATGGAACAACAATTTTGTGATCCTGATATTTATCTAGATCCATTTCGGGTCCGTATAGATTGTAATAGATTTTTTTTGATCCAGATAAACATCAGGATAAAAAAATTTTTGTTGCAGGTGCTTGCAAATTTTTTGTCCGGATCACTGTTACGGGAAATCACCTATTAATAAAGCATTAAAATACGCAGTAAGACTTGGGATCATCGTTTTATTAATCCGGGAGTACCTACTTGTCAATAGATACTCTATTACTCCCTATACTTCGGGTATAAGCATACAATTTTTTATACTCGCTTTTAACATTGTATGTCCTAGGAAGGGAAGTAATAAACACAAACAAAATAAAACAAAACTGAAAAAATTTTGATATTGCTCGGAAGGGATGTCAAGTAGAGTACTCTTCTGCTCTCGCTTGGGGAGATCTCGCTCCAAGTTCTACTGGGTAATTTCGTAATTTTTTTTAGCTTCTTTTTTTAGCTTTAAATTTTTTTTTATGTGTGAAACAATTTTTTTTTAGCTTTTTCTAGCTTTTTTTTTTGAGAATCTAGCTGGAACTCTGGAAAAGTTCTGGCAACACTGGTAGTTACCCGTGTGCAAATACACAATTAAAACCAAGGCTGCTCAACAAAATAAACAAAAAAAAATTGTTTCAATAAACATATAAAAAAAATATCAAAAATTTATATTGCTCTGCTGCTTATCAAAACCAAAATATTTCCGATTCCAAAATTATCAATAAAATTGTATCACAATTAATTTTGCTAATTTGATATCAAAACAAAATAACAAAAAGGATTTCGTTTTGTTTATGTTTGTTTGTTTGTTGCTAAGATATACATACGTATGTATGTACATATGTATGTATGAATACATATTTATATGATAGGTTTCCAGTTTTTTTTTTTATAGGCACAGGAAACAAAATTATTTTGGTAATCAATTTTTTGTTTGCAGCTGAAACAATATTTTTAAAAAAATTTTGTTTCGGCAATTATCGAAACGAAAAAAATTTTGATAATTTTTTTGATTTTTGTTGAAGCAATTTTAATTTAGTTAAATTTTTTATGCTTTTAAAATGAAAAGTTTCAACATAAATAAAATTATTTTGTGTTTATCGTTAAAAATATCAATAAATTTCAGCCCTGATTGAAACTTAAATAAATGAGTTTTCTTTTGAATAGGGAGTTCTCAGATTTCAGAGGTTGTGCATATATTTGTATAAGCCAAAATTTTCAAAGTCTGATATTTTAAGGCAAAGCAACTGTAATTCTTGCATTACATAAAAATCCACGGATAGCAATTTTGCAATGTGGCCGCTGTTGTGCAATGGGTAGAGTACTCGCCTGCTATACCAGCGGTCTCGGGTTCTAACCCCCGTCCGGACAAACTCCAAAAAAAAATTTTTCTAATTAATAAAACTCAATTATTGGGTTTTTAGAAATAGCGGTTACCTTTCGGCAGTGGGCGGCTTACCCTCCGAGTATATATCTGCCATGAAAAAGCTTCACACAAAAAATGCATTCGCCGTTTGCAGCCGGCATAAAACTGTAGGTCCACCCAATTAGGAAAAACAAAAGGAGCACTTCTCGAATTGGGAGAGAAACTCGGTCATTAAACTCGTCAGAGTTATAATAGCGCCAGTGTATTATTATTATTATATTATTATTAATTTGGAATTGATCGACTTCACGGGTTTTCATTAAATTAAAAAAAAACACTAACTTCCCTTTCCAATTACAAATCACATACCCCAGTGGTACGTTTTTTTTTTTTTTAATAATTTTAAAGTATTCCGTATATGCGGCAATAATACAATTGGCAAGAATGAGATTTCAGAATTAAGTTATAGCTCTAATACTTACACGCATAAATTAAAGGTGTAAATTCAATTCAAGGCAAATTAATTTATATGGTAATGGTAAGTGAACAGCTGACTTCTTCTTCTCGTTTTTAACTCTCCGAGTACAGAAGAATATCATACAAAGAAATATATGACTTTGAGTTTGACATTCTGATGGACAAAAATTTACAGCGAATCGAGGCGAATATTGCCGAATTCGCCCTGCCATTAACATAATGAATTTGCCTTGATTCAATTCAAATTCAAAATTGTGGCCGCTGTGGTATACTGGGCAGTGTTGCCCGAAGTCGTCAAAAGTCGTAATATATTTCCATTAAGTTAATTTCAAAACACACCAAATATATTAAAAAAAAAGCGAATCGTAGTTAAAAATATATAAAATTTATTTCAAAATGCGTTATATGCAGTGTTGCCAGAACTTTTCCAGAGTTATAGCTAGATTCTCAAAAAAAGCTAGAAAAAGCTAAAAAGAATTCTTTCACACATCAAAAAAAGAATTTAAAGGAAAAAAAGAAGCTAAAAAATTACGAAATTACCCAGTAGAACATGGAGCGAGATCTCCCCAAGCGAGAGCAGAAGAGTACTTTATTTGATATCCTTTCCGAGCAATATCAAAATTTTTTCAGTTTTACTTGAAAGAGTTTTTAGTGCTTAACACGAAATTTATTTAATTAAATTTTTAATTGTTTTTTCCACTTTTTTCAGTTTTGTTTTATTTTGTTTGTGTTTATTACTTCCCAGGACATACATAGATACATAGAGTATCTATTGACAAGTATTCCCGTATTAATAAAGCGATGACCCCAAGTCCTACTGCGTATTTTATTAAGAGGTGACTTCCCGTGGCAGTGATCCGGACAAAAAATTTGCAAGCAACTGCAACAACAATTTTTTGATCCTGATGTTTATCTGGATCCATTTCGGGTCCGTATGGATTTTAAAAGTTTTTTTGATCCAGATAAACAACACATTAAGCGAATTCCCCTGGTTGCGATCTAGATCGGCATAAAAATTTTGCATGCAAATGGAACAACAATTTTGTTATCCTCCTGATGTTTATCTGGATCTATTTCGGGTCCGTATAGATTGTAATAGATTTTTTTTTGATCCAGATAAACATCAGGAGGATCACAAAATTGTTGTTCCATTTGCATGCAAAATTTTTATGCGGATCTAGATCACAACCAGGGGAACTCACCTAATGTGTTTTCAAAACATACATAAATTCAAGGTCAATTTGACAGGTCGGTTCAAGATACATACACACATACACGCCGTGAGCTTAATGTCGAACTCTCGTGACCAAGATGTCAAAACTGTAAGGAAAACGAAATAATTTGACATTCAACTCAAGGGCGAATGATTGATAAACTCAGATAATGAAGAATTTTGCGAATTGTAAACACGAATGCATGTATAGAATATGCAAAAGTAAACAAATTGGATAGCTATCGAAGAAGAACAAGAAATCAGCTGATCTGAAGAAGCTACGTGTCTAGTGGAGCCTGCATAAGTTATTTATTTTCATATACTATATGTAAATTTGTACTTAATAATATAATAATATAATCTAATAATACAATAGCGCTGTTATAACTAGGGAAGCTAAAAATATGCACGAAAATTTTCAAAACATGCATGATAGTGTACCCGAAAAATAACTAAAATATGCTCGTAAATATGCACGAAAAAATCTCATTATATGCATATATGCCTAAAAAAATACCTGAAATATGCTCAAAAAATTTTATGTATTTCATTTCAAGGTTACTTTTAATTTAACAAATTTTGCAAAATAATAATAATATAAGAACTGAAATGTACAATTCACATTTTCCCCATTTAAAAAATTTGTTTTTAAATACTATAAAACACTTTAAATAATTCTAGATTTGTATTTATGTAAATACATGAGATCTTTTTACAAGGCAAACGAAATCATTCCATTAATATTCCGCAGGGGTGCATTGAACCAGGGACTTGTAACAAAACTCGTAACGAAACGAAACTTGTGTTTCTGGCATTTCTGTTCCTAGAAACATTAAAGGATAGAAACTAAATTCGAAACCAAATTATTGTAACGGTTTCAGTAAGTAACAAAACTGCAACAGAAACGAAATTAATTTTGTTCCTTGTAACAGAAACAGAAACAAAACTCCTTTGTAACAAAACTCGTAACAAAATTCCGAAACGGTTTCAGCAGAAACAAAACCTGTAACGAAACTAAATGAATTTTGTTCCTGGTAACCAAACCCATAACAGAAATTAATTTTGTTTCTGCATATCGTCGTACCATACGAAAACTAGCATACCGCCCGTTTTATGCAATAGGGATTTAACTTGAAATTTTCGATTTCTGGGATTTTGCCATATATTTCAATAACTGGTTAGTGCCTTTGATTGTGCTTGGCGATTTTAATGTCAGGGCGGGTAAGGAAGGTATCTTTGGCAGCACAGTCGGAAAATTCAGTCTCCACGACGTAACCAGTCCCAATGGGACGAGGCTGATCGACTTCGCCGGGTCACGAAACATGGTCATTAGCAGTACCAGATTCCAGCACAAAAAAATACACCAAGCCACATGGCTGTCTCCTGATCGAAAAACGCGAAATCAAATTGATCACGTCATGATCGACGGCAGACACAGCTTCAGCATCCTAGATGTGCGCACAATCCGTGGTCCCAATGTCGACTCCGACCACTATCTTGTAGCAGCCAAGGTACGTACCCGCCTCTGTGCAGCAAAGAATGTGCCAACAGGACAGCAAGGAAAGTTTGAAGTCGAAAGGCTGCACATGACGCAGACAGCCAATGAATACACCACTCGGCTCTCACTCCTGCTCTCTGAGAGCAACCCTTCACCAAACGATGTATCTGAGGAATGGGAACACATCGCTCGTTCACTTCGTATCGCCGCTGAGGAATCTATAGGATACAAGCGAGCCCACAAAAACACCTGGTACGACAAGGAATGTCGCGATGCCTCGGAAAGAAAGAACGCCGCCTACAGGGCTACATTGTGTGCGGGCGCAACGCGAAGCGTATGGGAGCGTTATCGAACGGCGAAGAAGGAAGAGAGGCGCCTCGAAAGAAGAAAAGGGAGGCTGAAAGGCGCGAGTGTGAAGAGATTGAGATGCTGGCGGGTAGGAACGATGCTCGAAAATTCTATCAAAAAATCAGGCGGATGACTGAAGGTTTCAAGACCGGGGCAAATTCCTGCCGGAATGATAACGGTGATCTGGTAACTGATGTCCAGAGCATACTTAAGTTGTGGAGGGATCACTTCTCCTCCTTGCTAGATAATGGCAACAGTGAAAGTGCTGAAGGAGAAGATGTACGACCCGAATCCCCAATAGCAGATGATGGTAGGCATGTTCCACCACCTGATCATGACGAAGTGCGAATAGCAGTATCTAGGCTTAAGAATAACAAGGCCCCGGGCGCTGACGGCTTGCCAGCCGAGCTATTCAAACATGGTGGCGAAGAGTTGATAAGGAGCATGCATCAACTCCTATGCAGAATATGGTCGGACGAGCGCATGCCCGACGATTGGAACTTAAGTGTGCTCTGCCCAATCCACAAAAAAGGAGACTCCACAGTACGCGCCAATTATCGTGGGATAAGCCTCCTGAATATCGCATATAAGGTCTTAGCAAGTGTATTGTGCGAAAGACTGAAGCCTATCGTCAACAATCTGATTGGACCTTATCAGTGTGGCTTCAGACCTGGTAAATCTACCATCGACCAGATCTTCACAATACGACAAATACTGGAAAAAAAAAACCCATGAAAAAGGAACCGACACACACCATCTCTTTGTCGATTTTAAAGCCGCTTTTGATAGCACGAATAGGAATTGCCTGTATGCCGCAATGTCTGAATTTGGTTTCCCTGCTAAACTTATACGGCTATGCCAAATGACGTTGACTAAGACCACCAGCTCCGTCAGAATTGGGAAGGACCGCTCCGAGCCGTTCGAGACCAAACGAGGTTTCAGACAAGGTGACTCTCTTTCGTGCGACTTCTTCAATTTGATGCTGGAAAAGATAATACGAGCTGCAGAACTTAACCATACAGGAAGCATCTTATATCACAAGAGTGTGCAACTGCTGGCGTACGCCGATGACATCGACATCATTGGCACTAACACGCGCGCCGTATGTTCTGCCTTCTCCAAGCTGGATAAAGAGGCTAAGAAAATGGGTTTGGCGGTCAACGAGGACAAGACGAAGTACCTCCTGTCATCACACAAAGAAACAGCACGCCTTGGCAGCCACGTCAATGTTGATAGCTACAAATTCGAAACTGTTAAGGACTTCGTCTATCTGGAAACCAGCATTAACACCAAGAATGATGTCAGCACGGAGATCCAACGAAGAATCACGTTTGCCAATAAATGCTACTTCGGACTAAGTAGGCAACTGAAAAGTAAAGTCCTCTCTCGACAAACAAAAATCACACTCTACAGGACGCTCATCGTTCCAGTCCTCATGTACGGCGCAGAAGCATGGACAATTTCAAAATCAGATGAGATGGCACTTGGAGTATTCGAGAGAAAAGTTCTTCGTAAGATTTATGGACCTTTGCGCGTTGGCGAGGGCGAGTATCGACGGAGATTTAACGATGAGCTGTACGAGCTTTACACAGACATCGACATTGTTTAGCGAATAAAGAGCGGCAGGTCATGTCGTGAGAATGGACGAAGGCGCTCCGGCCAAGAAAGCATTTCTATCGAAACCCGCTGAACGCAAAAGAAAAGGGAGACCTCCACTGCGTTGGGAAAATCAGGTGGACAGCGATGCTGCCTCCCTAGGTGTTCCCAAGTGGCGCCATGCTGCACGAAACAGAAGCAATTGGCGCTCTGTTGGACTCGGCCAGAATCGTCTAGACGGTTAAGTGCCAATCAAGAAGAAGAAGGTTAGTGCCTTTGAGTCTAGTCTTATAAAATACTCAAAAATAGTGCTGGAAAACCATCGATTGAACTATCGATACTATCGATGGGGCCGATGCCATAGCGATTATCGATGGTTTTTTTTAACCATCGATAGTATTTTACTTGGTACATAACTCCAACGTCTTTTAAAAAAATTAATCAAAAAAAATGAGATTTATAATTTTTAAGGTACTTGATTGGAATATGTGCGCTGTGAATATGTAAATAAAAGATTAGTGAATAATTTTATGGAAAAACTTACAAATAAAACGGCTTTTTTATTGAGAATTGAGTAATTTAGGTTTTGATTTCGGCTCTTCTCCTATTTTGTGGACAACTGTATATGTACAAATGTGTGTATGCAGTATTTTTACTTTGAACATGCATACATATGTATTTATATGCGCATTAAATATTTGAGTACCACATTTACCTTTAGCCAATTACGTACATATATTAAACCATCGATACTATCGATGGTTGCCTTTAAACCTATCGATGGTCAATCGATGGGACCACTATCGATGGTTTTCCAGCACTACTCAAAAAGATAAAAATGGGGGTAATAGAAGGGATTTTGTAGTTAGCCGTAGAAGGAAACTATTTGAAATTATAAAACTTTATTTGCGTTTTCCCAAAAAAATTTTTTTTTTAGTTAAATCCCTATTGCATAATACGTTGTCTTATGGCTGACGAAAAGTAACAAGTTTGACTTTTGGCTGACGAAAAGTAACAAGTTCGAGTTTTGGCTGACGAAAACTATCAATTTCGTTTAAACAACAACAATTTTAATGTAAAAACAGTATATAATTACTGATACTTTTCGTCAGCCAAAACTTAAATGTGGTACTTTTCGTACAAAATTTTTTTATTGCTAGCTTTCGCCAGAAATATTAAATATGCTAGTTTTCGTATGCTACGACGATATATAGTTTTGCTACTGAGAAACAAAATTAAACGTTTTGCTACTGAGAAACAAAATTAATTTTGTTTCTGCTTCTGCTCTTGTTGAAAGGAATAAAGTTAATTTTGTTTCTGTTACGGGTTTTGTTACAAGGAACAAAATTAATTTAGTTTCGCTACAGGTTTTGTTTCTGCTGGTACCGTTTCGGAGTTTTGTTACGACTTTTGTTACAAAGGAGTCTTGTTTTGTTATAGACAAAATAGCTAAACAAACTAAAAAATAAGCTAAAGAAAATAGCTACCTAATAGCTAAGTGCGAATTTCTATAGCTAAACGTTGAAAGTAATAGCTAAATCTAGCTACAAAATAGCTAAAGTGGCAACACTGGTCAGATACGAGGCCAGCCACTACAGAAATACAAAGTGAAACCCTAAACATTTGACCCTATATAACAGTGTAGTATATACATAGCTATAAAATTATATCGAAACAATCTCCTGTTAATTCTGTTTTCAACAATATATAACTTTTTCATATCCGCGTAGGTGTTCTTTTAATCAATTTCTACTGTGAAATTGCGTACTACAATTGCTCAATTATGTACGAGGATTGTTTGATAAGTCCGTGACATTTTGTACTTGGCGAGCAGTAATTTTGAATTCAACTCTTCCAACGTCAACTACCATTACTTAAAATCTATATATATAAAAATGATTTGGTATTTAATTGTAACGCTAAAACTTGAAAACGGCTGAACCAAATCAAATACTTCCTTAGGGGGGTTTGTTTGTTGTTACCCCGCGAAGGTTTAGTCGAAGAAAAAATTAAAAAATGTTAGGGGGGCGTGGCACCTCCCATACAACCTTAATTTTTAAAGCTGATTATCTCTAAAACAGTTTAAGGTAGGGAGCTGAAAATTGGTATAGAGGTAGGTGATATCAAAACCCTTCTCACTCAGAAAAGTGGGGGTTGTCAGAAAAGGGGGCGTGGCACCTCCCATACAACCTTAATTTTTAAAGCTGATTATCTCTAAAACAGTTCAAGGCAGGGAGCTGAAAATTGGTATAGAGGTAGGTGGTATCAAAACCCTTCTCACTCAGAAAAGTGGGGGTTATCATAAAAGGGGGCGTGGCACCTCCCATACAACCTTAATTTTTAAAGCTGATTATCTCTAAAACAGTTCAAGGTAGGGAACTGAAAATTGGTATAGAGGTAGGTGGTATCAAAACCCTTCTCACTCAGAAAAGTGGGGGTAATCATAAAAGGGGGCGTGGCACCTCCCATACAACCTTAATTTTTAAAGCTGATTATCTCTAAAACAGTTTAAGGTAAGGAGCTGAAAATTGGTATATAGGTAGGTGATATCAAAACCCTTCTCACTCAGAAAAGAGGGGGTAATCATAAAAGGGGGCGTGGCACCTCCCATACAACCTTAATTTTTAAAGCTGATTATCTCTAAAACAGTTTAAGGTAAGGAGCTGAAAATTGGTATATAGGTAGGTGATATCAAAACCCTTCTCATTCAGAAAATTGGGGGTTATCAGGAAAGGGGGCGTGGCACCTCCCATACAACCTTAATTTTTAAAGCTGATTATCTCTAAAACAGTTCAAGGTAGGGAACTGAAAATTGGTATAGAGGTAGGTGGTATCAAAACCCTTCTCACTCAGAAAAGTGGGGGTAATCATAAAAGGGGGCGTGGCACCTCCCATACAACCTTAATTTTTAAAGCTGATTATCTCTAAAACAGTTTAAGGTAAGGAGATGAAAATTGGTATATAGGTAGGTGATATCAAAACCCTTCTCACTCAGAAAAGTGGGGGTAATCATGAAAGGGGGCGTGGCACCTCCCATACAACCTTAATTTTTAAAGCTGATTATCTCTAAAACAGTTTAAGGTAAGGAGATGAAAATTGGTATATAGGTAGGTGATATCAAAACCATTTCCACGCATATAAGTGGGGGTTATCGGAAAAAGGGGCGTGGCACCTCCCATACAAACTTAATTTTTCATGCTGAATATCTCTAAAATTGTTTACGCTAGGGACTTGGAAATTGGTGTGGAGATAAACGATAACAATTCCATATTAACGCAAAATAATAGGAGTTATACGAAAAGGGGGCGTGGCTCCTCCCAACAACGCTTAATTTTTTTAGCTGAATATCTTCAAAAGGATTTAAGTCAGGGACCTAGAAATTGGTACAGAGCTATATGATATCAAAACAATTTTTGCGCATAAAAGTGTAGGTTATCGGAAAAGGGGGCGTGGCACCTCCCATACAAACTTAATTTTTCAAGCTGAATATCTATCAAAGCGTTTAAGGTTGGGACCTGAAAATTGATCAGGAGATTAACGATATCAATAGCATGCTTATGAAAAAAACAGTAGTTTTGGGAAAAGGGGGCGTGGCACTTCCCATGCGTTCTTAATTTTTAAGGCTAAATATCCCTAAAACCGTTCATGGCATGTACATAGAAATCACTATGCAGATATACGATATCAATACCATGTTCACCCAAAAAAAAGAAAAGATTTATGGAAAAATGGGGCATTGCACCTCCCATACGTACTAAACTTTTGAGGCTGAATATATCTATAAGGGTTGGAGGAAGGGCCTGAAAACCATTATGGAGGTATACTATACGTATCAATACTCTTACTTAATTGGTTAAAATAGCCAATACTTAGTGAAAATAAATATCCGGAACAGAAAACTAAAAATTTTGTGTATCGTGCAGCCTTAAACTGATTACTAAACTGAATACTAAAATTATATATTTTTGAAGTTGTATACACAATGAAGTAGTGAAAAATCGTTAATGCCCGAATCGCAATTTGGCGTTAGGTCGGTCGCGCGTTGATCGTACTTCAAAGCCGCTTCACACTGACATTCGATATTAGATATTGGATTGCAAAAATGTTCACTGCCACTAACATATTTTCTTGAATTTTTTCATAAATTTCTAAATTTTCATCGAAAGAAATCAATTCGAATTTATTTTATGTCAAACGCCCGACCTAGTAGAGAAATGTTCAACTCAGGCGTTATACAGGGTTGCAATAAACATACGATATTACAAAAATTTTACGATCAAACGCTTGAGGTCACAATGCGATTTGCTCCATATATTTCCATACATTTCTACTCACTTGTCAGAAGCGCGACCGACCGAACGCCAAATTGCGATTCCGGCATAATTTTCTATTAAAAACAATACCGGTGTAATAACAATTTTTGAAATGAAATTAATAAAAAAATCTATTTTGGGCAGAACGAAGTTTGCCGGGTCAGCTAGTAATACTATAAAAGTTGAAGCAACATATTCGATCTGGATTTGAAGCAAAAAAACCGCATTTGGCAAGAAAAAAAGTTCTGTTTCATCGTGACATCGTGACACTTATGTAGTTACCATGGCAAATTTTCATAAATTGGGTTAGAAATTGCTGCCTCACCCACCAAGTTCTACAGCTTTAGCCCCTCCGATTATTTCCTGATTCCAAACCTGATGGAAAGAGATTCGGATCAAATGATCACATAATAAAATGGCAAAAAAGCTGGACTAAGTTTTTCGAGCTAAAAGATTATGTTGAAAAATATAATGCCTTTTTTACGAAAAAATTACTTGGATGCATTTAGACCCATTGATTTTAATTCTCCATATTGGAAGGCGCTATATGATGTAGTAGCAGATTAGTGGCCACTATAGGATTTAAGTATTTATTATTACTTAAGAATTATACTTTTAAATTTCAATTGTTAAAACCTTTTCATTTACAGACATGCTTCATTGGGTACTTACTCTTAATATAATAGCAACATTGCTATTATGCAATAATGCCAAAGCACAGGTGTCCGGCATAAAATCGAATCCGGACGTGGCAAAAACTCTTACCGATATTTTCTCAGCAAATCCTTCGAATCAATTTCAAAGTACTGGTAGAGGTTTTGGAAAAATAGTCACCCCTGAACCCATGGATGACACACAACCACAAATAGAGTTCAACTCAACAAGTGGCAGGGCTCCATGTAATTGCGTACCCTATCATATGTGTAATCCATCTACAGGTACTCAAGCTACATCGGTTGAAGATGGTGAATTCGATGGTTTCGGCTTGATTGATATACGTTTCAATAAGGATGATCCAGCTTGCGAACACTTCCTCGATGTATGTTGTGATAGCCAGAATCAACATCGTGACAGTCTAACACCGAAGCCAAAAAACGAAAATCCCCAACGCCCAAGAGGTTGTGGCATACGCAACGTTGGTGGTATAGACTTCAATATAACCGGCGCTTATGATAACGAGGCTGGGTTCGGTGAATTCCCTTGGACTGTGGCATTATTGCATGCCAATAATCTCAGTTACTTCTGCGCCGGTTCCCTGATTCATCCACAAGTGGCGCTGACAGCCGTGCATTGTGTGATCGGACGTGACGATTCAGGTTTACTAATACGCGCTGGTGAGTGGGACTCACAGACTACAAAGGAACGTTTACCATATCAAGAACGTGGTGTCCAGCGCATTATCACCCATCCCAACTACAATTCACGTAATGTCGGCAACAATTTTGCATTGGTAGTACTAAGCCAACCTTTTGCTTTGGCGGATCACATTAATGTAATTTGTCTGCCCCGACAAAATGTGGCACCACTTGCTAATGCCCAGTGCTTTGCCAATGGCTGGGGTAAGGATATTTTCGGCGAGGCTGGTCGTTACAGCACCATTATGAAGCGTGTACCATTACCGATTGTGGATTTTGTAAGTTGCCAGACACGTTTCCGCAATACACGTCTGGGGCCAAAATTTGTTTTGGATCGCTCGTTTATATGTGCTGGAGGTGTTCGCGGCGTAGATACATGCCAAGGGGATGGTGGCGCTCCACTTGTATGCCCCATTGGGCTGCCATCGGAGAATCGTTATGAACAGGATGGTATTGTTTCATGGGGTATAGGTTGCAACGATAACATACCCGCTGCATATGCGAGTGTTGCAACGGTGCGTGACTGGATTGACCAGCAAATGTTCTCGTTAGGTTATGGAACGACATCCTATTCAGTGGTTTGATTATGCAAAAGTTGTGAGAGATTTACATTTTTAAAATAAAACTGAATTTTTATTCCATGGTTTTATCTGTGTTTCATGACAATTTTTCGTACATACTAAGGTGGAGTGAAATTTTTTTTTTGGAAATTCAATTTGTTCCAAAGCCAGAACGGCACCTTTGTAGCCTAGAAATAAGCCTGTAAAATTCTATTGACCTACTCGCATGTTTAGAGGTGCCCCCAGCCCCACAAAGTTGAAAAAAAATAGCACGATCTGGTACAAATGTAAAATTTCTAAAATTATAAAACAAAAAACGAAGTATGAGGATTGATAAAGATGGCTAAGCTGAGTATTAAAGTGAATTTATTTTTTTTTTTGAAACAACAACAACAAAAGTTATTAAAGGTCAAAGTTTATATTATGAATTTTTTAAATTGCAATTACTTTAAAACTACTGAACTGATTTCGAATATTTTTATGCCATTCGATAGGTATTTTGATTCCCTTTAATTTGATATACATTTCATGTGGGTTCCATAATAACCCCCTGCGGGGGTCAACCCCCCTTTTACCCCCTACTTTTTATATATAAAATGTATATCAAATTAAAGGGAATCAAAATACCTATTGAACTGTATAAAAACATTCGAAATCGGTTCAGTAGTTTTTAAGTAATTGCAATTTAAAAAATGCATAATATAAACTTTGACCTTTAATAACTTTTGTTGTTGTTGTTTCAAAAAAAAAAAAAAATTCACTTTAATACTCAGCTTAGCCATCTTTATCAATCCTTATACTTCGTTTTTTGATTTTATAATTTTGAAAATTTCATATTTGTACCAGATCGTGCTTATTGCTTTCAACTTTGCGGGGCTGGGGGCAGTTCAAAACGTCGTCCTATCGCAATAAAAATTTGTGGGGTTTATTAACTCGTATAATGGCAACTTTTCATTGCTGGTACGTTCAAAAAAAGAACAAACAAAAAATCTCCATATGTTTTCACTCCACCTTAGTACATACCCAGCGAGCAAAATTGGCTTAAATAAAGTTTTTTTTAAGCTTATAATAATAAACATTAAGCTTACAAAATGTTGATTTTTTGTTTACAAAAGACTTCAAAGTAAGCGCGTTATAAATGAAATTAGACCTTGGTTGTAAATGTTCGAATATAAATTTATAAAAACTATTTAATAGGAAGTTTTTTATAAGCATAAGAATATAAACTAATTGTAAATGTTTGAATGAAACCTTTTATAAGCAAAATCGCTTGGAATATGTATTAATAGTATTAATTAATACTAATATTTAATTTTAAGTTGTTTACAAGACACAGTTCTGCACAGTTTACTACAAAAACGAGTTATCGAACGCAATTTTCTGCACTAGAGTACTCTAATGCCTTCACCGAACACATCATATATATTATTTCTAATTGGTGTTTTTTTTCAATCCCTTTTTCTGCTCACATAATTTACCAAAATTAATAAGTAAGGCATCGTTTTAAAGGTGTAAATTAGCTATGCATGTGAAACTGTGTTTTATTGGGCGCGGCACTTTTTTTAATAGTATTTTGCAAAAATAAAGTTTAAATTTAAACTAAAAGATTTGCGCTAAAAACTATGCGCCTTCAGAATTATTTTATTCTAATAAGAGTGCAGAGTTAAATACATATTGCAAATGTAGATGTCGCTCCAGTTGAACAGTCGTGTATATTTTAAAACACTTTTATAAGCTTCAGCTGTATGTTTGTATGTAAACAGCACATTATTTTAGGCGAACACGTGTGTATTCATACTTACCCTTGGTTGGGGTTTTCAGCATGGGATGTGCTTATTTATACACAGCTGTACGTAGTACAATACCATAAAATAATTGAGATAGATATGGACTTACATAAATCAAAACGATCAGGTTGAAAAAAAAAATTGATTGAACGGCCGGCTGTACATAATCTAACTGGCGCAAAAATAGAAATATTTTTATTAATTTTATTTTCAAAGCGTTGCTATTTTGTACGTTTGCCCCATATGCTTAGTTCCTACACCACTGTTGTTAGTTTAGCCGGGGTATCATCGGTATCGGATGACTATAACATAGAGATCCGATACCGTGATTT
This sequence comes from Urophora cardui, assembly GCA_960531455.1. Taxonomy (NCBI): domain Eukaryota; kingdom Metazoa; phylum Arthropoda; class Insecta; order Diptera; family Tephritidae; genus Urophora; species Urophora cardui. The sequence continues at coordinate 110,862,068 of OY482672.1, forward strand.
TAGGATAAGGAAAAAAGAGTGCATTCTAGTTTTCCTATACCGGAAGATAAATTAATATTTAAAAATATTGTTCCTATATTGTATTGACTTATCTTTAAGAAATTCGCAAAAAAATGTAAGATATATTGTACACAGCAAGAGATAATCGCGAAAATATGCGATTTTGGGCATTCAGCCTCCATAACCGGAAATTACGATATATCTCGAAAACGGATTATGCGATTTTTATTCTGATTTCATATCTCGATTCAGCATAAAATTCTTCTTCAATTCGATATGCACATTGGTCTGGTTATTTTTTGGTCGATTTTTGCCCAATTTTTATTTTCGAAAATTCGTCTTGGTCCATAAAATCCAAATTCCGGAACATTAAAATTAATTTTAGACAAATGTCGTGGAGGAGTTTTCTACTCAGAAAAATGAGAGGAATCCGAATTTCAATGGCGCGATATAGGTTAGTAAATCGCCCCACCCTAATGTACATGCCAGTGCTTTGCTACGTCACGTCAGTATACATCGTAGGTGCGCGCGAAGCTGCTCGCGAGCGCAGCGCTGTCGCAGAGCCATATATGTATACCAGTGTTGTCCAATGCAATAGTATGTAATTTTCACTTGTGTGCGTAAAGCGTTGCTGCAAACTGTGTTGTGTTGTTGTAATTAGCTTCGCAATACGCTGCTGCCGAACCAAGCTATTCATAGATATACGAGCAGTTTACTGGCTCTTTCGTTTTTTCTGAAGCTGGCAGAAGAATATAGGTGTTTGACGTCGCAGCAGCTAGCCTATGCCCCGGGCATAGGAAAAATGCATTTTGGCCGACACTGATGTATACTGACGTGACGTAGCAAAGCACTGCTACAGTCGACTTTGCCGTTGGTTGTTTTTCTTCTGAATTTTAGCTCGTGGTTGCCAACTGCGTAACCATTATGCGCAATTATGAATTCAAGTTTTTAGTTGTGAAAATATCCAAAATGTCTGTTGATGAATAAGAAATGGTTCTTTTTTACGATAAATGCTAATAATACACGATTCTTATTATGCGGTTATACGATGGCTGGAAATCGCCGATTTAACAGAAGGCGACTCTATTTTACACTTCATTAAAAATACGAAATACAAGCGGGTCAGAATATTATTATTAATTATGCTATGTACTAAGATATTTGTATCCACACATATGTATGTATGATATTTACATATATACATATATGTGTACGGATATACTCGTATTTTTTAATTTATCCTATTTTCTACGAATTAATATTGATTTTTTTCTCACAAATAAAAATTTCAAGTACATATCGTCGGTCTCCTGCCAGAAAAACGAATGTGAAATTTTTTTTAAGTGCGATGTCTTCTCTTTGTCGGGTATATATTGATGTACCCTGCAGTAAATTTGTTTCACTGCTGAATGATCATCGATGATTCCTTGTTGAATATTCATCACTGTCGTCACAACTGAGTACAATTTTTATTTTTTTGTTTTTTTTTTCTGAGGAAAGCAAACCATTTATATGAAAAATTCATCAGTCTTTATATGAAAGTATTCACTGATGCCTCCTCGTCATAGGTGAATTTTATCAGTGATTCATTAAGGATTCATTGCGGATTTTTACTGCAGGGTAATAACAATTAATATTTGTATAAATGCTTGTGTAAACATACATACATAATATGTACGTGTATGTACATACATAACCCAGCAGTATTTGAGGTAAGGAGGTGCATATTCATTAGAATATTCAGTATGAAAAATAACCTGAAACTGAGTTCAAAATTCATTGCTGAAAAAATAACTGAACACGCAGTGAGGACAGCAGGTGTATTGAAATATATGCTATGGAAGTTCTCCCTGCGTATTCAGGCCTTTTTTCATACAGAAACTCTTCCTTCTCGTTCTGCAGTTTTCAGGTAGTAGATTTTCGACGCCACCTTTATATAAAAACGAAAGAGAAAGTTCAGATTTTAGAACTACATCTCTACTGAATATTCAGTAGGAAATATGTGCTGTTTTCCAGCTGATAAATACTGCTGGGAAGTATATATACAAACATTGGCGCACACAGAAAAATATTTTGGGGGGGTTTTCAATATCCAACCGAAAATTAAAAAAAAATACTTAAAACTCGTCCAGGCAATTTTTACTTAAATTTATGTTTGGGGAGTGGACCTACGTATGCACACATTAAACAAAGACACCTTTTAAATCTCAATTCATTGCATTTTCTCGGTATTTAAACTAAAACTAACAAGTAAGGTAGCCTAAGTTCGAGTGGAATCGAACATTAGATACTCAGGGTTTTCCAGAATTATCTTTGTTAAAAAGTAGGCGTGGTCTTAAACCGATTTCGCTAAATTTTTGAGCATGTATTACCACAACTTATTAAAGTGTACAGACTGATTTTCGTCCTAACATCTCAATTATTTGTAGAGTTATGGGTTCCGAAAACTCGTAGATTCCTTTGTCTGAAAAGAGGCGGTGCCACGTCCATTTTCCAAAATTTTTCTATTTTTTGTTTTATGTCTATAGTTGGACTCATGGCACAAAATTTCAACGACATATCTTTATATTTGACAAAGATATCGCTTAAAATGTTTTTATTAGGCCCCTTAATAGTTCCCATATATAAATTTGGGCGTGGTCGTCTACCGATTTTGGCAATTTTTCGACCAAACATTGTCCTAAGTAAGTAAATTACGCGTACCAAATTTCATCAATATATCTTCTACGGTTTCTGAGTTATGGCTTATAAACCTTTTAATCGTAAGTTTAAGTCTTGTGCGATTATCGATAACGTCTCACTAGATATCTCTTTTTCCGTGTCATAAAGGCACATTCAGACTACATTTTAAATTACGTTCATTAGCCGAAATTACTTTCCGAAATTACGTGCGTTCACACACGCTTTTGAGTAATTTATTTTAGCCGTGTTTCATTTAACGCCGATCCTGTGCCAGATAAAAAATTTTACATGCGAATGCAATAACTACGATTTTAGGAAAATAAGAGCAGATAAATTTCTGGTGCAATATATAACCCTGTTTGTTCGAATTGTCACAATTATTTGTAATTTATACTTGTGCTTTTCGTGCTATTTCCTTCAACATAATTTAGATAAGTCATCAACAGAAGAATCTAATAGAATTAATAAGCATAAAAAGACAAATTCATAGCCCATAATTGACAAAAAAATATCAGTGAATTGTGAATTGTTTTTTAAATGTAATAAAACTTGTAATTTTTAGACTGCTAAATATACTTGAATGAATTTTATGGTTTTCATAGATTTTTCAACATGTATTTACACAAATATTTGTGCATGTACCATCTTTTATAAAATTATTTTTTTTATGGTGTTGTCAAATTTGGGGTTTAACCCCACAACCCCACCCCTTGTGTGCGCCAATGTATACAAATATTAATTGTTATTATATCAATGTATACCCGATAAAGAGCAGACATCGCACTTAAAAAAATTTTCTCGTTCGTGTTTCTGGCACCAGGCCGACGATATGTATGTACATACATATGTACAAGTATGTAAAAGTACTTTAACACCAGTAATGGAGAAATGATCATATATCCCAAATCAAACAAACCCAAATAAAATAAATAATAGCTTAAAAAAACTAAAAAACACGCTTTAATCTTAAAAATCGTACTAAAAATTGAGAAATAATGTAATTAGTAGGGCATGAAAATCTATGCAAATACATGTTTTTCTTAGGTTTAGGTAGAGCAAAATAAATAAACAATCTTTGCGAATCGTGAAATTGTCTTAAAAATGGCATTCAAATGTTTTTGCATATTTTGCATATTTTGGTCATATATGCATATTTTTACATATTTTGCGTTGTTTGCATTTTTTTATTACATATTTCCCATTATATTGCCTATTTTTGTAATTTGCTAGTTGACAGTTTTATACAAACGAAATTCATGCATAACAGCCATCTGACGACGAATAGAGTTTCGTGTGAACACGGCTATTATTAGTATTTTCGATATGGTGCATACCCATGCATGATTCAAATAAAGAAGATTGTGTATTCAGCGGTTCCGCTATGCGTTCATCCAAAATTTGACAGAATCAGCTGATTTAGGGCCGTTTACTCAACCTCTGATTAACGATAACCACGATTAAAGTTCGGTTAAACATCATTATCGACTTCATCAAACCATTTATTTAACAGGTGGTCGATAATGCAGTCAATAGCTTAACCGGACCTTTGTCCTCCGGTTAGCGTTAATCAGAGGTTTAGTAAACGGCCCTTAGTGACGTAGTAACATAAATTCTCTTTCACCCAGTTTCGTTTCCGGTTTTCTAATAACTAAAGACTGTGTGCGATAAATGTGAAATTTATATTAAAAAGCTATTTTAAATAAAGAAAAATTACGTGCCGCGTATTTATTTGTGTGAATAATAGTTTACTAAAGGTATATTTTGCCTGTTTGCAAATTTTCTTTCTCGTCGATAACGTAGTTGATGACGTACTCACCAAAATGAACCCAGTCTCACCGATGAATATTTTGCTGAATGTGGCTGAGTGCACAATCTTCTTTATTTGAATCATGGGTATCATGACGGACGGACATGGCTCAATCGATTTCTCTTTTCACCTTGATCATTTTGATATATATAAGTCCATGATTCAAATAAAGAAGATTGTGTATTCAGCGGTCCCGCTATGCGTTCATCCAAAATTTTACAGAATCAGCTGATTTAGTGACGTAGTAACATAAATTCTCTTTCACCCAGTTTCGTTTCCGGTTTTCTAATAACTAAAAATTGTGTGCGACAAATGTCAAATTTATATTAAAAACCATTTTAAATAAAGAAAAATGAAGTGCCGCGTATTTATTTGTGTGAATAATAGTTCAATCAAGATATTTTGTGCATGTTTGCAAATTTTCTTTCTCGTCGATAACGTAGTTGATGACGTACTAACCAAAATGAACCCAGTCTCACGGATGAATATTTTGCTGAATATGGCTGAGTGCACAATCTTCTTTATTTGAATCATGATACATGGGCGGTGCCACGCCCACTTATTAAGGGTCAAACATTGAAAGTTTTATATATCAGAACTCAGAAACCGTTGAAGATATATCGATGAAATTTGGTATGCGCGATTTACTTACTTAGACAAATATTTTGACGGAAAATTTTCAAAATCTGTTGACGGCCACGCCCACCTTTATATATGGGAACTATAAAGGGGCCTAATAAAAACATTTTAAGCGATATCTCTGTCAAATATAAAGATCTATCACTGAAATTTTGTAGCAGGAATCCAACTACGGATATAAAACAAAAACCACAAAAATTTTGGAAAATGGGCGGTGCCACGCCCACTTATTAAGGGGCAAATATTGAAAGTTTTATAAGCCATAACTCAGAAACCGTTAAAGATATATCGATGAAATTTGGTACGCGTGATATATTTACATAGACAAATGTGTCGACGAAAAATTACCAAAATCGGTTGACGACCACGCCTACTTTTATATACGGGTATTATAAAGTGACCTAATAAAAACATTTTAAGCGATATCTTTGTCAAATATAAAGATAATTCATTGAAATTTTGTGGCATAAGTTCCACAATAGACCGGAAACAAAAAAAATAGAAAAAGTTTGGAAAATGGGCGTGGAACCGCCTCTTTTTAGACAAAGGAATCTACGAGATTTCGGAGCCCATAACTAGACAAATAACTGAGATATTATGACGAAACTTGGTTCATACACTTTTATAACTTGTGTTAATAGACACGCAAAAATTTATTGAAATCGGTTTATGACCACGCCTACTTTTTAACAAAGATATTTCTGGAATACCCTTTGGGAATTTGTAACGTGACATCTTTATAATTAGAAGTCATAAAGGAATGAAATTTTCCACAAAGAATAATATTCATATGCTTAGTTGGATCAATGATAAACATTTCGAAAATGGGCGTGGCTACGCCCACTTAATGCGGCACTCGCTTTATATAAAGTACCTACACCGTGTTTCCATCACACACAAAAAAACAATGAAAGCATACAGCTGAGTATCTAATGTTCGATTCCACTCGAACTTAGGCTTCCTTACTTGTTTTCTGTGCAAATACAACAACAAAACAGAAAGCTTGTAGAATGAAATTCATAGAGGCTATTTTGAAGAGAGGTAACTTAAAAGCCTCAATGAAGCATGGAATATAATGTTAAATGTCCCACTATATGATGTCGTTGGGTTGAATCCCATGTTGATGTCACGTTTCGAATCCGGAGGTGAATAGAAATAATAGAGGAGAGAACACAATAAAAGTAAAGTGAATGTTTCAAAAAAATAATAATTGAGTTAAACGTTGCAACTTTTAGGATGGGATGAAGTTACATACATACATACATACATACACACATACATACAGACATACAAGTGAAGCTAATGAAAGCGTGTTAAAAAAAACACTTCAGTTTGATGCCATTATAGTGAAGTGGCAACTCACGTTTAGCTCGACAAAGCAGCGCGCACCAACACCATGACAAAATGAGATTTTGTTAGTGTGCCCATCTATGGTATACATATATGGCTCTGCGACAGCGCTGCGCTCGCGAGCAGCTTCGTGCGCACCTACGATATAGATGTATCAGAGCTGTAAAAGGCTGCAATAATTCTTCCCAGCAACCATTGATTGTTCTACTAGTTTTATTGCAATGCAAATTTATTTGTAAAAATTGCAATTTGAAATAATTTGTGTTCCATAGATTGCAATAAGCATTTATAAAAAATGTTTGTAAAAAAAACTACAATCAGCAATAATTTACCTTCCATTTCAATACATTTAATCTTATATGTATGTAAATTATATTTTATGACATAGTCCAAAAAGTTAAAAAAAAATTAATAAAAACATTATACTCCACGCGCATTCGAACGAGCAAACGATAAGCAGATGCCTGTCAAAATTAAATTGTATACGGTGTTACGAACACAAATATTTTGTGGCAGTACGACATCATAGCATCAGAGTTGTATTTGTTGTTGACGATCATTTTCGATTTCAGAGGAAAAAGGTTAATCGAAAAAATAATCAAAAGGAAAAAACCGATACATTTTAACCGTTAACCGAAAGAAATTAACCGAATATAAACGTTTTTCCGGTTATTGTTGTCATCCCAAGTTCTGAATCGAATTTCTTAAAATGGACAATAAATATGTCAACTGCCAACATTTTTCACCCTTTGCCATAAGAGGTCCCGGGTGCTTCGCGAAACAATGTTACATATTCAACAAAATTTAAATTTAGTTATTTAAATTTTAAATTTTTCCTGTAAAAAGATTGCCAAGTTACACATACATATTTGGTTATTTTTTATTCCATATTACCAGCCTTTTTCCAGGCTTTTTATTCTACCGGCAACAACAAGGGATGAAGCCTGTTTAAGAAATATATATTACATTGCATTATATATGTAAATGCATTCTAAAAAAAGAAAAATATGTATTTTTGACTGGAACGTTACACAAAATTTGCTACCCTAATCTTTTCAGTCAAACATGCATACCAGAGACATTTCGCTCTTTATATGGTAGGATTTAAATAATAACAATCATTTCCTAGGCCACAAAGTGGATATAATACGAAATAAACCAACCATTTTATCTGATGATATATGTACTTTTTAAAAATTTTGAAATTCTGAGATAAGCTTGCAAAGATGAAGAAATATCATATAAAAACATCTTTAACTTCCTGAATTTACTTTTATCAGGTATTTTACGGAATAGGGTTTCATATTAAACACCGTTTTATATATTTCGACAAAAAAAAATGTTTCTTCTGGTTACATTTTTTGCGATCTTGACCATATACATATATTGTACTACGTACAGCTGTGTATAAATAAGCACATCCCATGCTGAAAAACCCCCATTCAGCGTAAGTATGAATACACACGTGTTCGCCTAAAATAATGTGATGTTTACATACAAACATACAGCTGAAGCTTATAAAAGTGTTTTAAAATATACAGGACTGTTCAACTAGAGCGACATCTACATTTGAAATTTGTATTTAACTCTGCACTCTTGTTAGAATAAAATAATTCTGAAGGCATAGTTTTAGGTGCAAATCTTTTAGTTTTAATTTAAACATTTTATTTTTGCCAAATACTATTAAAAAAAGTACCGCGCCCAATAAAACACCGTTTTGCATGCATAGCTAATTTATGCCTTTCAAACGATGCCTTACATACATGGTATAAAAAATACAGGTATGTGCATTGTCATTTTGACGCTGTCTTTTTGATTAAAAAGCAGATTTTTGAAGTTTGATCTTATGTCAGTTTTGGAGTATAGCGATGCCAGACTTTTATTTTTTGAATGCGTAGATTTTTGTGTGAAAGTTTGGGTATTTCAGGAATCAAAGGACAGAAATAGAAAGGGCACTAGTGAGCAGATTTATGGAACTTCCGGTAGCTCCTCTTCGCTCACTCCACAAATCTTCATCCACTCTCCGCGAATAAAGGGTATCGTCGCCATATTTGGTATTATTGCACCGCGGAAATAAGCAACTCATATTGTTAAAATCTAGGGTACATATATTTTTGTAATTGGATTGGACATATGTACATACATACATATATAGACTGAAATGCTTGGTATGGTGGTGTACATACATATCGTCGTTTAAAGTGCAAAACCGCGTGACATTTTTGCCAAAAATGAGATTTCATCAAAAATACATTCTTGGCGTCCGTCCCCATCCATTCATGCAACAATTTTGAGATTCACACAACGCAATTCCAAATAATGACACAGTGTCAAAACCGCTTTTTTTAAGGAAATTTTTCGAACCAATACCGCGAATAATAGGTGTTATTGCTTTATAACTGTACTGTAATGTACTAAAGTTGATTATACTTTCATAAACACGAAATGGATTATAACTTTGCTTTATTGAAGAAAAGTTTTTACGTACGCCTGCAAAACCGCCTATACGTCACTATTGAACAAAATAAAAGACGCAAAACCGCTTATAAATACATAAGTAAACCAATAACTGCACATTTAACTGTTTTTCGCTAAAATGATATTTGGATTAAGAATATAATCCAAAAATCTACCTTGGTTTGGATGTGGGTTTGCAAAATTCCGAACCGTTTTGGATTAAAACAGTTTTTACTGTCTCCTGTAAAATTTGGGTGGTAGCGGATACGCGGTATTACACTTTATGCGACGATATGGAGTTATAATAGATCAATCTCCAAAACCTCCCCAAACTATATACCAGAGTGATCACAAAGCCTAAATTAAGTGATCGTAACTACTAAACTAAATTAAAAACTCACCGAGAATACCGTAAAGGGGCTACTTTGTAGTACGGCTAAACTGATATTCCGCAAAGTAAAAATGCGAAATGAATCTTTTATGAATCACTGATGAAATTCATCTATGACTGAGGAGGCATCAGTGAGTATTTTCAAATAAAGACTGCTGAATTTTTCATATAAATGGTTTGCTTTTTTCAAAAAAAAAAAAAAAAAAAATAATAATAATAATAATAAAAATTGTACTCAGAAGACACATTAATGATCATTCAGCAGTGAAACAAATTTACTGCAGGATGTGTAATTTTTTCAAATTGAAAAAATTTCTTTCAATTCAAATTGAAAAAATTCGTTACTATGAATACCATGGTTACAATTTATTTTTAAAACAAAGCAGTGAAAAATACCATTAATGGAGGATTTTTATTATTGAGTATGGCAGCACGAAATGTCATAATCTGCTTAATTGTCAGGTGGTTAATATGGCGACGAAAACTTGACGTTTGTTTTACCTGGTATACTTATACCATGCCTTACATATTAATTTTGATAAATTGTGTGAGCAGTAAAAGGGATATTTGCATAAAAACACCAATTAGAAATAATAGGGGTATTCGCTATCCATAGCATAACCCTAGCACGTAGCACGGATTGCAAAGTTTTACAACGCACAACAACAAAATACAGGCGAACAGAAATATGCTAGACCTCAAAAATATGCTACAGCAAAATCTATGTATATTTATTTGCTATGAAGTGTAGGAAATTAATTGCGACCCTGCGTCAGCTGACATTTGCCAATTGCTAATTTCAATTTAAGCATCCAAATTTTGCTTGAAATGTTATGTTTTGTGTGTATTTATTAAATTTACTAAAATAAAATGATTTATTTATTAAAAAGTGAGTGATGAATGCGTCCGCTTGGCAAAAAAGAAAGGCTGCTTCTTAAAATTTCCTACTATTGTGCAATAGGGTGCTCTCTATGTGTAGTATATTTTGGTCTAGGACAGGGGTCTTCGTTTCATAGCACTGAGGTGCAACGCTCAACTCACACAGATTGTTATACTCTCTTGTTTTGTCGTAGTAACTGTGTAACCTAAATCATAGTCCAACCATTGACCGACGGCGTCATATCTCTCAGTTACCTCACGCAATAGTTGAAAATCGACACCATTCACGCATGTAAACGCACGCATACCCAACGCAAGAATCAGTTGTTTTCCTTTGTTTACATTCTGCATTGTTTTTGGTTTGTTTGGAATGAGTAGAATAACAGCGTTACCATTGTACAGCAAAGTATACATGCAGTTTTTGATTTCGTAGTAACTTGTGTTTGGTTTCGTAGTAATTTTTCTTGAAAATCGTATTATTCATAGAATTTATTAATAAATAAATTTTTAAATTGAAAATGTTGTATCATGATAATTTAAAACCAAATATTAATTGCAGTTTTGTTTACTTCTGACTCCGTGCTTCTACATTTTCTACTACTATTTCTTAAAGGCTTTTAAGAATATGTACATTAGGCATATAACAAATTTTGACGAAAAATTTGGCATACCACCACGTGGTGGCAAATATTGTACAAGTAATGAATATCACTTTTTTAGGTGATTTCGGTTCAAAAACGTTCCGCGCAAAAATGGATTTCTAAAAAAAGTCAGATTTTTTTTTATTTTTTTTTTAATATTTTTATTTTTACATTTTTGTCAATTGTTATAGTAAGAAATAAGTTTTAAGTTTAAAGTATATGATGATTTACACAATGGTAAAATGTCTTGCACAATTTTAATTGCACGCTCTGCGCAGATGTACAAAACTTTTTTTGTTTTTTTCAGCAGTTCTGATAAAAAAGTAATTTCGTTTTGCGCGGAAATTTATTGCAATTTCGCAAAAAAAAAAAAAATAATGGGGTTCATACTTTTTTATGCTCTATTCGACTATAGTATGCCGTTTTTCGTATTTCCAAAAATTGTAAAAAGTTATATGCCTAATAGTCAAATGTATTAAATGCAACAGTCAAAAATATCCACAATAGTCAGATTTAGTAAAGAAAACACAGCAGGAAAAACTTAATTTTCTTCTATTTAAATTTTTATCTCCATATAAAAACAAATAAAAACGATTGATACAATATGTAGTAAAATTTAGTAAAAAAAAAACGCCAAAAAACCTTCATTTTCTCTATTTACATTTTTATTTCCTTGTAAAAAAAACAATTGCGGCAATAGTCAAATTTAGTAAAAAAAACGCAAGAAAAAACTTAAATTTTTTTATTACATTTTTATCTCCATATTTAAAAAAAAAATACACTTATGTTAACATAATTTTATAATCGGCAACATTCGGAATAGTTATTGAGGTACTTTGGGAGCATATTGAAAGATTCGTACTAATTTACTACAAAATGATCGCTCCGGCAACCCTGTTGCAAAGAGAGCAATCAGCTGACACGTTATTACGTGAAAAATCAAACTGAGCTAGGTTTCTACGATACGTGCGTTAAAGGGACCTTCGTCATGCGTTGGTGAGTGGGCATTTACACTACAACTCCATAAGACAGGTTGTGTCAGCTGACACGGGCTACGTGCGTGCGTCGTTGACTGGTTGGGCTATCAAACGCACGCCGTCAATTTACTGTCAAAAATTTCTCATGCCCATACAACTTGTATGGGAGTAACCGAAATTGAACGGCGTGCGTAAAAAGCAAATTCGACGCCCAATTTTTGTTTTGCGTGACAGTTGAAATTAAGCATTGTGGGTGATTGTTTGCAAAAAAATTGACACTTGCTTTTGATATCGTGTCTGTTAGGTACATATTCCACAAAATAACAAGATTTTCTCTGATTTTTCTATTTCTTTATCTGAACACGCACGCAAGTCAATTTCGGTTCAACGCATATGAAAAATTTGCGTGCGTGCGTTAAATTGACGACTTGCGTTTGATTTAGGTTACTGTGTAAGAGCGCAAAAGTTAGGTGACCATCTACGACCGTGCGACGATTCAGTTGCTTGCGGGCAAGCAAAAAGATAACAACGTACACGCATACTTCGTTTTCATACGAACGTACACGCATACTTCGTTTTCATTGTGCGACGTGGTATAGCAGCGCATAAAAGCGAAAAATATATGCGTGCACGTTGTTGTCTTTTTGCTTGCCCGCAAGCTACTGAACGATGCGACGGTAGTAGCTGGGCACTCAACTAGTCGTTTTTCACTAATACTGCTGCAGTTACTAACACTGCTGCAGTTAGAGTTTTGGGGATCTCTGGTCTAGGACATAGATGGCCAAAACTATCACATTCAAACATTTCTATTTTATGAAGCGATGAGAGAATGAAGAGAATAAGTCGCTCACGCGTCTCGTCAAAACAATATTGCCAACATTTCCAATTTATGCGGAAAAGGGAATTTTAAGTAGAAGGGATTTTTTATAATGCAAATAGTGCGATAAGTAAATTTTTTCAACCGTAATGCTAAAAGTAAATAATAAGTAGTGAAGAAGTTTATTCATCATTTTCTTACTATTTTATATAAATTGTATATATGTATATATGGTTATTATGGTTTCCGTAATTCCGCATGAATTGTCCTATAATGGCGTCCGACAAAAAATTTGGTCGCCCGGGCGATATCACTATGACACCAAACATTTTACCCCTTTTCCCCATTTCTAATTACTAAGAAATCTGTTTCCCAATTTAAGTAGAAACATTTTTCGCAGCATCGAAAATGAAAGTTTCCAATTGTGTCAAATTTGTACAAAAAGTGGTGAATTTTTGAATTTCATTGTGCAATCAATTTGAAAATCGTCTGCTGGTACCATTACCTTGATAAAATAAGTTTACAGCACATATTGTATAATAAGGATCTCATACAAAACCTTTCTTACGCATATTTGTGAGTCCTACATATATGAAGATTACTTTATAATAAAGTTTATATGCCCTCATAATAAAAAAAGAACCGTTTGTTTACTATGAAGCAAACAAAAATGGCATTGTGATCGAAAAATATTTATAACCTGAATTGAGTTTTGCAGAATAGTGCGAAAATCAATTGATTATACATAAGTGCCTTGCTACTTCCCAAATAACTGAAAACTGCATAGGCACGAGTCATTTTCCATCACTGGTTCATGCCTGGGAGGCAGTGTGCAGCAGTGTTGCCGCAGCGTCAAACAATTTGGTATCACAAATTGGTACTTTCATGGGTTTTCCTCGTATCACCTAAAAATTATTGAAAAAAAATTAATTAAATGGAAGGCCAGCTTAGCACCTTTCATTTGGTACCAATATTGCTCAAAGTCTATCTGGGTCACTCTAGGTCCACATTTAGGCCCGTATCCCGAGAAGTTCCCACTTATTAAATTCTATATACACAGTAAAAAATGATAGTTTATTTCTAATATCATTTGGTACTTAATTTAATCATTCTTGGAATTAAATATGAATTTTAATACCAAAAATTCTTATTTTGAAACTATGAGAAGTTTTACAATTTTATTTAAACCAAAATGGTTTAAAAATAAAGTCTTAAAAAGTATTAAAATTCTCTCCTTCTCACTTTTGGTTTGAAATCAAAACCAAAAAAATATTAGAAAAAATTTGTCAAAATATGTAAATATATACAAAATTTTATTAAAGTGAAATGGGTACGATGCAGAAATTAAATTTATTAAAACAAATTTCCCGAAAAGCGAATTCTTCAGGCCTAGTGGAACAAGTAATACAGGAAATTAAGTGAATATTTTGAGGGTAAATTTATTTTATTTTTTCAATCTTGAGGCAACAATATCTCTGCAACACCGCGATGGTGCCGAAATTTCTCTGGCAAAGGCCAGTAGCTGTAGCAGTTTTTTTACTGACGGTGGTACAACTCGACAAGGGAGCAGCCCATCCTATTATCTAGGAATACAAACAACAAAGTCTATGTGATATTTTCTATCGTTCTAATATTGTGTATATGTATATATATATATATATATATATATATATATATATATGAAATAAAATGAGCATTTCTACATACATGTTTTTGCTTTGGATTTAATACCAAAAAAGTATAGTATTTATTCCAATTTTCGGATAGATCTTATACCATTTCAACTATTTTTAATACCAAAAATATTCTAAAAATAATGAAGATTTGGTTTTGATTTAATTCCAAAAAAGTATTAATTTGACACTAAGAATAATTTCTGTCTCTCATGTTCTCTTCTTTTTTTTAAACCAGAATAGTTTTAATTTTATACTTTTTGGCATTGTTATATATAAGTACCAAAATGGTATTAAAATTAAACTAAAATTTTTACTGTGTACCCTATCATGTGCGTTAGTACCACATGGATCTACTGCAAAAATTTCATAAAGATCGGTTGATTAGTTTGGGAGTCTATAAAGGACAGACACACATTATTTTTTGTATAACAGATTTTATTTAATATAAGAGAATTTATAGATGTAAGTTCTTGAATTTTGACATTGCTAAAATAATATTAAAATAAATTATCCATCTTCTATGAATCGAATGTGAGTGAGTTTCATAAACCAAATATTATTTCCACTAAAATAATATATGTATTGTAGGAGCGGCAAGTCTGGGGGAAGAGCGCCGTTGTCAACAGGGAGGGTGTCATTGTTTAAGGATTGTATAATAAATGTGTTTTAGTACTCTTTTCTACAACAAATACTACTACAACTACTACTCTTAAAAACTAATATTTATGATTTGCTACGATCAATGCTAAAAATATATACATATATAGTTTGTAAATAAATCGATTTGCATGTAGAAATGAAATACGCACAAACTAAATGTATATTATAAAGTCGTTGCTACCTAAAAGTCGAAAAATTCAGTATTAATTACTTTTTTCGTAATTCTTGGCAAAAATTGTATTATTTTGTTTCCGTACTACGGCAACACAGTTTAAGAATTGTTGATCGTGGCTGAGAGTTGGTGGTTTTGGTTTTTGATTTTTAGTGTTTCCGCGGGCTTCTTGCCAAAGATGACTTGATACGAAACTCTTTTTTACTCTCTCACTTTTATGATTTTCCCACGGGTTTTCTGTGGCTTTGTTGCCAGCATCAACACAACAGAAAACCCGGCCGATCAGCTGTTTGTACAAATTGCAGGTGCCAGAAAGGAAAACACGCCAAAATAAATTGTCACATTCGGTGGATTTTGATGTTTTGTTATATGTGCTCAATTTGGTTGAAATAATAAAGAATTATGAAAAATACCGAGGTAATTGAATTGCTTGTGTGTAGTATGCAGTGCAGTTTATTGTTTCAACTGGAAAAAATTGTGTTTCAGTTAAAATTATAAAAAATATGTAAATGAGATGAAACGCGGGCAGCGCTTCTTCAGTAGATTTATATATATATCCGGTTAAAAATTATTATATTTCAGTTCTAATATATTCACATTTTAATAGAATTGCAAAATAGAATAAAATATTTCCTAAAAAATACCACCCAACTACGTATATTACCGTCCACCACTTTTTGTGCGTTATTCTTAATTTGTCTGAGATTGGGTTTCGAACACGAATATTCAGAATGTGGGAAAATCATACTATCCTGTGTATCACTTTTGTGGTTATATCTTTACCTTAATTTGGTATAAACAAAATTTTATTATTGTTATAATCTTCAATAACATAAGGAAGCCGAAAAATTCCCAGAAATAATATGTAAAATATCCATTTTCGGTTTTCGACAGAGTGGCACCAATGAAAAATGTTATAAAAAATGCGCATTTTGACAGCGCTCTCACGAAATCAAGAGTTTCGTATCTAGTTATCTTTGCTTCTTGCGATGAACATGACGAGCGAGGGAATATACGCTGATTTTAATTGTTTTGCATTCCCCTTATCACCGAAAAACAAATCAGCCCCTCTCCATCCTCTTGCTGGCTCCGAGACTGCTGCAAGAGCCAAATTTTCGCCCATCGCTGGGTTATATGGAAAATGCTTGTAACGGGTAAATTCAAAATGTACTGGATCCATCTTAATAATTCTTTTTTTTTTAAATGTCATAAATGGTAAAAAATCCAGAGTGGTATATTTTATTTTGAGCATTTCCGAGAATTTAATACCTTTTTCCCGGTTTTAAAATTTCGAAAAACTCAACAAAGCGCAAGCATAGCCAGATTCGTTGGTCGACTACCCTGTTCAGTAGTGCTGGAAACGATATCGATATAATATCGATTCATCGATGTTTTTGAACTTTTTCGATATATCGATATTCTTTTTCCGATATTCGATATATCGACGGTCATAGATCCATCTCTGATAAACGCGGAAAGAAGCTGGAAAAAGGCAGCATTGCTGTTTTGTGGGTAATTCCCCAAATTTGGAGATTTTTTAAAAATTTGATTCCTATGTAGAAATTCCTGTGTTTAAAAGTAATGTAATTTTTTTTAATGTTCATTGTAGAATTGCAAAATCAAGAAAAAACATTTTAAATTTAAAAATTTTTATTTCTATTTTAAGCACTATGAGATTTTGAACCAAAAACTTATGTTTTTTTTCCATTCATTTTTATTTTTAATTTAAACATTTTCTTTTTAAATCCCAAATACATTTTAATTCCAAAAATTTCATTTTTAATTTAAAAAATTTCATTTTTAAAATAAAATGACTTGGTTGAAAACGTGCATTATAAAAATAAAAATTTTATTTTTGATTTATTTTCTCTGAGTGTACAAGATATTTAGAATGCGTTATTAATTTGTCTATTTCAAACCGTTTAGTCTTTAACATGGTTTTTTAAATAACTTAAATGCGAAATATTTCAGTGAACCACTGTAATTGATACCTACTCTTTCTGGCTGGAACAGAATTTACCTTTTTTGTTTTTTTTTTTTTGATTATTGAATTCCCTTTTCAAAAAAGATTTCTGTTGATAATAAATTGAAATATTTAGTTTAAATGTTTATTTAGTTAATTTTTAGAGTAATATAAATGACTGTCACTCTCGTTCAATTCAGGGCACAATAATGAATGCAGACATTTCGAAAAATAAAGCTGTTATATGTATATAGATATGTTAAATTAAGGTTTATATAAAGTAGAGCTCTCGATTTTTTTGAACATTTTCGAGTAACCCGAACAAATGCTGTTCAAATTCTCGAACACTTGTTTGTTTATTACCCGTATGTTTGCACGGGCATTTGAACAATGCGGGCATTTGAAGTTTGTATTTTTCGTTTGTTAATTTTTTTTTGTTGTCTTCATATGTATATTTTTTATTTTTATTTTCCTGATACAAATTTTTTTGTCTGTAAGCTCGAATGCTCGAATGTTTGAAACGAGCCTCAGACAAATTCGACCTTTTCGAATTGTTCGATACCCGGGTATCTAGAGCTCTAATATAAAGGTCGATATATCGATAATATCGATGTTTTTTTTTTTTTTTTCAAAAATATCGAAGTCGTTTTCACATAGTTAAGTCACCTAACCAAGATTTTCGTCAAAATATTATTTTTTTTTCACAAGAAAAAAATCGTCAAAAATAAAGTATTTATCGGATCTCTCTGATATTACGCTTAGTCTTTGCAATTAAATGGGTAAATTTCTAAAAGAATAAAACTTTCCTAATTTTTACAAGTTTTTATAAAAAACTTAATTTGAAAATCAAAATTTTTTCCAAAATCGCAAAAAATCCACAAAGTTTTTATTAAACCACTATAAGTTGTACGAGATACTGCTTGCATTTATTGCATTTGTAACTCCAGCGAAAATAATTTTTGAATGAAATGATAACAAAAGACACAAAATTACCGTTATACCGGGGACATACATCTGGTATTTGCATTATGGTATTTAAAATACTACCATAATGACAGACAGTAACTTGTTATTTCAGTTCTGAAAAAGGAAGTAAACAACATAAAAATGGAAAACATTTCCGAAGTAAATCGTTACTTTCTTCAATGATTTTTATAATTTTTATCTCATTTTCACGCAAAATTTTTCTGCCGTTTGGCTGTCTCTTTCGGCGAGCTCCAAACCTTTTTTAGTTTTGCAGCTGTTGATATTGTTGGTATTTCTGCAGCTGATCTTGTTGATGTTGATCCAGCTGGGAACGTTAAAATTGTCATCGATGAACTTGGTGATGCTGCTCGGCCTGAAGCTCTTTGTCGGACAGCACAATATTGTGCCGCTTTTGCAGTTCTGCGCACATATTTTGATAGATATGGCCGTTCTTATGCACACCTCTCAGTTTTTGAATGTTCTCACGCCACATATCTTTTATTAAATGAGTTTCATCACTTTTATGTACATATACACGTTTATTTTTGTCCATTTTAACGCTTTTTTAGAATTTGTAAATATTTTGTTTGCTTTTTTAATTTTTTTGATTTTTCGAATAAACGTCTTTCGTTTTTGACTGACATTTGTCACATTTAGGTATGTTCAGTGGGAAATGCTAATTCACAATGAGAATACCACAAAATTACAACGGAGAGTTGGATTTTTTACTACAAAAATACTAAGATGCTCGTGTGGTATTTTGAAGAATATTATAATATTTGGTGACAGATATATGGTATTATGAAATTACTACGAAAAAATAATAGATGTCTGTCCCCGGTATTACACAGTAAAAAATGATAGTTTATTTCTAATATCATTTGGTACTTAGTTTAATCATTCTTGGAATTAAATTTGAATTTTAATGCCAAAAAGTCTTATTTTTATACTATGAGAAGTTTTACAATTTTATTTATTCCACAAAATTAATTTAGTTTCGTTACGGATTTTGTTACAAGGAACAAAATTAATTTAGTTTCGTTACAGGTTTTTTTCTGCTGGAAACGTTTCGGAGTTTTGTTACGACTTTTGTTACAAAGGAGTTTTGTTTCTGTTTCTGTTACAAGGAATAAAATTAATTTAGTTTCGTTACAGGTTTTGTTACTAATTGAAACCGTTACAATCATTTGGTTTGGAATTTAGTTTCTATCCTTTAATGTTTCTTGGAACAGAAACGCCAGAAACGAGAGTTTCGTTTCGTTACGAGTTTTGTTACAAGTCCCTGGAAGTAAGTAATTCAAGAAATTAAAAAAATAGCATTAGGGTAAATTTTGCTTTATTTTTACAGACATAAGGCAGTTGAAGGTCTCGCTTGCAGTATCACTGCAAGAACCGCGACGGTGTTGAAATTTAATTGGACATCTGCAAAATATTGGTGTAAAAGTTGACAATATGTATATATATCGAGCTCTAACCGCCATAAAAGTGTATCCAACAAAATTATCGATTTCAGCTTTTTTATGGAAATCAAAAATTTATTATCACATGCAGCAACTCCCAAAATATCATAGCTGTGAAATGTGCAGTTTCGAAGTAAGAGCTAATATGTAAGTTTTAAGGCTACAAACAAACTGTATGCAAAACAAATTAAAAAAAACTGAGTCCCGTAAAATTTAGTTTTTGTTGGATACACATTTATGGGGATTGGGGCTCGATATATGTACTTTAGTGTATGTTTTGGATTTTTATGTACATAAATAAACAATGTTAACGTTATTCAATTTCTCATTAATCTTTGGGATAAAGGGTTATTTGCGGTATAGTCACTGGAAATTTTATGAGGGTTTATTTTTAAATCCAAAAAAGTATAAAATTTATTCCAATTTTCTGATTGATCTTATACCATTTCAACTATTTTTAATACCAAAAATATTCTAAAAATAATCAAAATTTAGTTTTGATTTAATTCCAAAAAAAATATTAATTTGACACCAAGAATAATTTTTGTCCCTCAGATTCTCTTCCTTTTTTTTAAACCAGAATGGTTTTAATTTTATACTTTTTGGCATTGTTATATATAAATACCAAAATGGTATTAAAATTAAACTAAAATTTTTACTATGTATCTCAAAAACCTAACCATACAAAAAATTAAAAAAAAAAAGGTAAACCAGTGTTAGTGGTGGGCGTTGATTACAACATATATGCTTTTAATTTTTCTGAAAGATGAGTCGTATAGTGGGACACCAATGTATAAAATTTGGTTTCGGTAGGTCCATCCGTTTCCAAGAAATTGAGTTTTATCCCACTCTCATACAAATGCGACCAGTGTGCAATGAAACTAATAGTTTGAAGTGTGTCGAACCGATTGAGTTGATAAACATTTGATGGAACAATTCTTTATTAGTGGAACCTCCTTTCATCGTTAAGTAGTTTTCGAACCTCTGCCTATAGAGTTTGAAATTTTCTTTCTTGCTGTCGAAGTTTTCGAATGGTGGAAGGAGTACCTGTAGCATTTTGTGGTTGAGTTCGCTGTGCTGTATTTGTCCACGCTTGTGCTTTAGCTTTAGTAAAGACATCTAATATTTGCTTAAACTGGTTAGCATCCATTTTTAACGTAATTAAATGTGTTTATCTCGTCGCCAATTGTTATGTCGCTATTTAGATCTGGAATATTCTAAGTAATAAGAGAATGCACGCGGTTTATGCTATTTGACTTCATTTTTATTAATAGCGCATACATAAAACCTAACCTACATATGTGTAACTTATGAACAGTGATGCCATATTGGCTTATTCTTAGTAATATAATATGTGGGCCACAACAGTTAGGGCACAGCCAGACGACGCAAGAAATTACTTTCTGAAAGTGAAAAATTCAAATTTTTGTATTTGTATTTAAAAGCAACAAATACAAAAATTTGAATTTTTCACTTGCTGAAAGTAATTTCTTGCGTCGTCTGGCTATGCCCTTAGATTTCAATATTTTTAAAGTTGTGACAATCAGTTGACGTAAAACTGACGAAGACGGCATTGCCATTTACACTATTTTCGCTTAAAGGAGCCTTTTGTTATTATATTATTATGAAATCACTCCTACTTTAAAGTATATTTAAATTGCTCTTTAACTAAAAGGCACCTTTATTATGAAATCTGCCCTAAATTTTTTTCATGTTTTTGGTGGCTGGGGTTTGAACCCGAGATCTCTGGTATGACAGGCGGGCATTCTACCCACTACACCACAGCGGCCACCTAAAGCTACTGTGACCTTAGTCAGTTTTTATATGAAAGTCGAACTCATTTGTACCACCATCCTTTGTAAAAATGCGCACATATGCTTTTCTTATTCCATACCTCCAGATTGCAATATAAGGTAGATAATAGAAAATAACTACATTTAACCAGACACGAAAATTTAAATACCAACGAACGATATTATATTTGTGAAGGTATGTTACTATGAAGAGACCATACGATACCAATAATCGATCATACCAACCCAAATCGTAATAATACAGCTTTTGCTGCGGATCTCTGTTGAACCCCGGACGATAATCGTATGAGTAGTATTCATAGCCTTTAACATAATTCAGACGTTTTGTAAAATATATCGCAGAATCAGTAGTAAGGAATACATTTAAAGAGCTCAATCCTTCGCATAAAGCCTTAGTCATTTGATGAAATTCTGCCGTGGTATTACTCAAGGCTGGCTCATATACACGGCGCATTACAATATCCAAACGCTCCTTCGTCTCAGCCCAATTTCGACCGCAAATATTATATTCATCTTTGATGCCGAGTAAATAGCCCAAGACACGCCAAAGATGGGATGTACTTTCCAAGTATTCATCATCGTAAAGTTGAATACGGAATGCACCTAGGGTGGCATAAGCAATAAAGCCATACTGAGTTAGAGCGAGATCCTTTTGTGTTATCTGGCCAACTCCAAGCTTCCTGCAAGCATGACTTGATTTTGAATGCGCTTTGCGGACAGCGCGTAAACTGATCCAAAACTTTGAGTTTTTATCTTTTAACGGGGGTTCATCGTACCACGAATAACTATGCCAGATTGTGCGTATATAGCGTCGGTAAGCGGTGGCACCGGCTGACGATTGGCGTGTACAAACGAGTAATTGACGAATGGATGGGATTGATAATACAGCTATTAGTCCATAAAACATGCCAGATGTGACAATAAAGCGATACTTGGATAGATATGTTTGACCCCTGGAAATAAAAGAAAACTCGTATTATGTAGGTCCAAAGAGGGTGTTTAGCTGAGCATATGGCTGATAAAAATAATGATAAATATGTATTATGGAACGGTTTCTATCATCCCTTGTGAAATTTGGTTGGAGACAACCTGGTTTCGGCAATGTTGCATCTACATCGTCCTTTTTGTTTTGAATTATGTTTGTTAGTTCGTCCTTATTTTTTGTCGTGGCTAAGTGTATTTAGGCAGACAAAGTGTCTGATCTCTTTATTGTAAGGCTCCCCAGATAAGTATAAATGTTTTTCTTAATCTGGGGTATTTTTCATTACGGTTGTGTGTGCAGTTTTAGATTTCTCATTATTCGGAACCCTGTCCTTCGTATTGCTATATATTTTCTTTAGAGCAAGGGTGTTCAACGCTCTCGTATTGAAAGAGGAAACACTTGTGCATTCAGAAAAATGGTTGTAAAATTTAAAAAAGTTACAAACTCCAAGTACATTTTTTTGTATGACGGAAAAATTTTACATGCATGGATATCTGCAAAATAATATAAGATTTTACGTTAAATATTAGTTCATTTGCAACATATTATATATAAATCCATGTATTAAATAAAATGTATCTGCCTAAATATTATGTTATAACAGTATCGTATCATATTACAGTTTATAACGTAATCGACAAAAGAAAGAATCTGCTTTAACAGAGGGTTTTTATATTTTTTAAATTCGCTTGAAAATTTAAACAAATGAAACGATAAAATGAAATGAGTATGTATACAGCTTCCAGAATGCTTATTTATTCATATATGGTGTATAATTAACAAGCCTAGACTGTAATTAGGGATGCAAATTTTGAGGACCAACATCGATACATCGATGTTCGATGTATCGAAAAAATTAACATCGATTCTAGAAACATCGCAAGAAAACCATCGCTACATCGATGTTTTTTTTTTTCAGCTAAATTGTGCGAAAAATATATGGCTCCGGTGGATTTGATGATAATTATAATTGAATGGCTGTTGGGTACTCTCTCACACACCCCGAAATTGGAATTTTCATGGAAATTCGACCCTTAATGTGGTCACATTACCAACCTGTGGAGGATTTATTACGTTTGTGTATAAATTACCACTGACTAAAACAACATTCAAACATTGTTAGGGTTGACATCGATGTATCGGCGATTTTTCGATACTGAGTAATTTTCAATCATCGATGTTAAACATCGAATTTTCGTTTGATACTATCGATGTTTCAAAAACATCGATGTATCGTTTTCATCCCTAACTGTAATTCGCAATAATATTTTTGCAAAAGATGTAGCCATTGCCATTCTTTTTATTAAAATCTATTTTTATTTTTCTTCACATAATTTGAAATAAATTTTTAACACCTTTTTCAATATTAACTAGAAATTTTTTTCAGTTTTTTCGTTTGCCTACAAATCGCACCCTAAATCAAAAAATTGCAGAACTCAAAATTTTTTTAATCCATGAATAACGTCTTTAGGGACTGTTCAATGTTGGTCTCCTTCCAGCAACAGTCTTTTTCCTTACATTGCACTATGGTTCAAAATCGAAATATTGAGGAATTAAACCCAATTATCGACTTTTGATTTTCCCAAAAAAAAATAATTGCCTTTTATTACATATTAATGTAGTAAATAAAAAAAAATAATGTCAACTGGCTATCACTTGTTTGTCAGAAAGCTTTCAAAGTCTTGGTTTTAATTTTTGTATTCGTAAAAAAGATTTTACTCAAATTATATAAAAATCTCAAGTGGTGATAAAAAGCTAACGAATTTGAATTAAGTGTGTTTATAAAATGGAAAATATTAATAAAGGTATGTAAAATCAAGAACAACAAACTTTTTTCTGAAACAATAATAATCGTTAATATATTTTTGAGTTTAAATAAGCCGTGTTGTGTTTTGATTAGGCATGGGTAACACTGCGCTGCGCGGCGCAATTGCGCTAACACCAACCCTGGCGTTATTGCGCTAACTCCGATTTGGGAAATGCGCCAACTCAATATAGCGCCAACCCAATATGGCGCCAACTCAATATTGCGCCAACTCAATTTTGCAATATAACACCGACTCAATTTCGTGCGCTAACACCAGCACCAATATAGCGCTAGTGTAAAATGGCGTAACCACAACGCCAATAACAGCACCATAGTATATGTATACGTATGACACCGTCACAATTATGTATGCTTGATAGTGATCTAAGTGACCTTAATTTCCAGCATATTTTCACAAATATACGGAATATGTTTCCAAATGATTATGAACATTTAAATTAATTGTGCCCTCGTATATGTAAGCAGAATTGCGCCAAAAGAAATAAAACAGGGATGGTAAACAGTAACAAACGAAAAAATGTTATTTATCGATCATTCCATGACAATTGCGCTAAAGGTGTTATTGCGCCAGTACCGTGAGTTGGCGCCACGACTGGCGCTGGAGTTATTGTATCAGCGCCAAAAAAATTGCGCCATTACCCATGGCTAGTTTTGATTTTTTTGAGTTTTTTTATGTGTTAAATAGAATAGGAATAAGTTGGATCAAATAGGATCAATACAAATTATATATGTAGTCAGGGCCGCCGAGAGAAAATCCAGGCCCGGGGTCAAAATAACTAAGGGCCCCCATACTAAATGAACAAATTCTCAAAATCAAAATTCAATGAATATATAGTTACGAACTTTAATTTATCTATACATGGCCGCTGTGGTGCAGTGGGTAGAGTGCTCGCCTGCTATGCCAGGTTTCTGCTTTAGCCACTCAAAATGAAAAAAAAGTGGACGTGTTTTTGTAGCGTCCGGAACGCAGTTTAAGTGGCTAAAACAGAGGCATTAAACTAAATTTCTGTCGCTAACATACTTTAATCATTAGCTGTGGCCTAAATCTTTCCTTTTATCATAAAACGATACAATATTTCGCGATATTTCTGCCTCAAAAGTTCAAAAAATCGTGCGAACATACCGTCCGAAACGCCCAGGATATACCCATATCGCTGTATAAGAATTTGCATCATACCGAATTTTTCTGTTGCAACAGAAAACGAATTCAAATTTATGCTGCAAAGTCGACGCCAAAAACCAACAATTACTTAAGTGGGGTGCAGACACTTTAAGAGATTTATAAAATTTGTTGAAATTTAAAATGATTGCTATCTACGAAAGGTGATTAAAGGTGTTGTTCGTTTATTTTCTGTAAGCAAAAACTTGGATATCATTTTGAGGTTCCCGGGCCCTCTAAAGCCCGGGCCCGGGGCAATTGACCCCCTCAGCCCCCCTTCTCGTCGGGCCTGTATGTAGTTACAGCTAATGGTGTCCCTTTTAATGCAAATGTTATTTTATCTGCGGGAGTTTGCAAGCGAGGCTACAATTTCACTTTTTTCAGAGCAAAGTAAACTTCGAAAATGGCGATACTTTACAAATTTATATTGATAATAATAAAAATATAAAGCTCATTTATATATAGGGTTTAAAAACCTAATAATTTCCCTTGAAAATAACGTTACATTTTTTCGAATATCTTCTTTAGTACCTGAGATATTGTTATTTTAATTTCATTAACTTGCTAAAAAAAAATAAAAAACTTTAAAATTTCCTATCGCAAAGTTAATGAACTTAAAATAACAATATCTCCAAAACTACACGTAGCATCGAAAATCTGACTTCAGATTCAGATTCAGCGTATCGGAAACCTTTAGAAAAGTAAAGTTTTATCTCTATTTGAAATTCAACCTAAATTTACAGTTTCCACTATGTATGGGAGCAGCAGCGAAAAATGGGCGTGGCTCGCCCATTTTCGTCATGAGACATTACTTTTACCTTTAAATACCCTATGAAAAGTTTTAGACCGATATCTTAACTCTAACTATTTTATTCCTCAAAAACTGAATTTTGAACCATAGTGCATTGAGGGAAAAAGGCACCTGGAAAAATAGGTACCAACGGTGGCAATGTTACATTTTTCAATGTCGACTAATTTCGTGTAGAATCTCACTTTTTTTACAGTTAAAGTAAATATTTTTCAGTTGGTTTAAATGTAAAATGGTAAATTTAGCAATAGGTCGTAGTTAAAAATAACTTAACAATATAAGCAATTTCATTACAACATCAAAATTTCCAATTCGGCATGGCTACATTGTCAGCTTAAAGTGGGCATTCTTGATCTGACGTTTAGAAATTTTAACTCGGTATAGCTACATTCACGGACATAGCGTATAGAGAACAGTGAAATGACTCTGGGATGTGTGTCACAGAGGTCGAACAGCTGTGCTCATATTCCTCACTCACTCAGGGTAACATATGAGGGTGCAGCTGAAGAGAGGTAGCGCTGCTGGCCTGCCTCCTCTTGGCTGCGTACTCTGCTGCCACTACTTCACAGAGCGCTCACGCTATTGGGTGGCCTCTGTTGTTTGCACACTCAGAGGAAACGCATGCAGTTGCAACCTCATGAGTGAGGCATGTGTGAGTGAGGAGCCAAAATGAGACAAATCCGAACAGGGATGGAAAATGGGTTTTCTGATTTTGTACTAATTGAGCAAGGAAAATGTACCGTCATTTTTGGTAGCATATTTTTTCTAAGGACTTAAGCTCCTGCCAGACGATGCAATGAAAGTGCTTTCAGAAAGTGAAAAAGTAAAATTTTCTCGTGTAGCCACCAAAAAAGTACTTTCTGAAAGTGTTTTCCGAAATTTCAGCAATTACTTTCTTACGAAAAACTTTCATGGTCTACCTGCGAGAAAAATACTTTTCAGAAATACTTTTCACTTTCAATTGTTACATCTGAAAGTGTTTTACTTTCTGAAAGTTGCTAGCTGATACGAGTGTTGTCTAAGTGATCGAACCGGCATGTAAATATGTTTTCTTTATAAAAATACATATGTATAAACAAAATACAATTATTAAAATAATTAATTATCATATATTGTGGAACGATCTTCCGTCATCCCTTATCAAGTTTGGTTTGGAGACAAACCGGTTTCGGCTAATATGCGCCATCTTCAGTGTCTTTTTTCGTTCTCGAAACCGGTTTGTCTCCAAACCAAACTTGACAAGTTTTCGGAAAGTGGAGATAAAAAGTGCTTTCTGAAAGCACTTTCATTGCGTCGTTTGGATACTCTTGAAAGTTCTTTCAATGATTTGACACTTTCGGAAAGCACTTTCATTGCATCGTCTGGCAGTAGCTTTATACTAATCCCAAATTATATCTTCTTCGTTAGCCATACAAAATATTGCTTTTCCAAGCAAAATCTTTCCTCTAAAAATAACATTATTAAAGCTTAAATTCATATAAATTTTTTATTAAATAAAAAGTTACTTAAACCAAAATTATTTTAAATACACAGCCCCATTCAATGCAAAAATATTTCACAAAACAAAAACGTTTTAGGTATATATTCAAATTTCTAAATTTTTTAAGGCTCTTCATGAAATCATTTCATGAATTTTCGCCGTATAAACGAATTTTCATGAATTTAATTGTTCACGAAAATTATTCATGAATTTCGCCATCATTTCATGAAATTATGAAGTACAAGTCCGACAACGCCAAAACAACAGCTGTTCATTCAGTCAAGGCAGATTCAAGGCAAATTCATTCATATGGTAATGGTACGTGAACAGCTGACTTCTTCTTCTTCTCGTTCTTAGTTCACCGTGTATAGAAGAATACAGGAGAATGTCAAACAAAGTAAAATTTTACTTTGAGTTTGACATTCTGCTGGACGAAAATTTAAAGCGAATCGAGGCGAATATTGCCGAATTCGCCGTGCCACTACCATAATGAATTTGCCTTGGGCAGACGTAGGCTCGGGGGCGAATTCAGAAATGTCCAATGTATTTTGTTATTGTAATTGGTAGTGTAATGTCAACATTATATTTCGCCGTGGTTAAATTCTGAATTCGCGTGTGACTCGCGCATTTCCATTTCATGAGTTCATAAATGCTGCATAAACGAGACCATTTTCGAATTCATGAAATTAAGAGTTCACGAATTCTGCCGTATAAACGTAGTAATTAATTTGCTCTATTTTGTCAAATTCACGCTTTGGAAATAACTCTAAAACCAAAGGGACAATACTATTTGTTTTGTTTTAATAGATTTGGGATGCAGTGATGTATTATTTTACAAAAATGTACCAAATATGTCAGCGTAGTACCTATGTACTTTTGGCTACCGGAATGTACCAAAAAAAGTACAATTGTACCACATTTTCCATCCCTGAATCCGAACCCTGTTTTTTCCGCACAAAACATCAAATTTTTTATTCGAATCAAAGTATTATTTTGAATCAAAATTGTATTTCAAATAAAAAATACTTTAATACGTGATCCCACTACCGAGTTGAGGAAATGCAAAAAATCTAAATTTTAAACAAGGATGGGCATTTCTAAACTACCACTCATTTTCAACTACCACTCAATTTGACTACCACTAAATTTGAGTCGGGGTTAAATCTGGAATTTAACTACCACTAAATTTGAGTGGTAGTTAAATCTTGAATTTAACTACCACTAAATTTGCGAGATATTGAAGGGTTTGCGGTTTTACTGATTCAAAAATATTGAACTTGAGGTGAACTAGAGGTGAACTAGAGATGAACTAGAAGTGAACTAGAGGTGTACTAGAGGTGAAATAGAAAATGAACTAGAAATTGAAATAGAAGTGAACTATAAGTCAACTAGAGGTGAACTATAAGTGAACTAGAGGTGAGCTAGAAGTGAACTAGAGTTGAACTAGAAATTGAAATAGGAGTGAACTCGAAATTGAAATAGGGGTGAACTAGGAAGTGAACTAGAAATTTAACTAAAACGAACTAGTAGATGAACTCGAATATCTACAAATACTATTGCAACGCACATGTCCTTCCCTTGAATTTTGTATATATAATGTACATACAAAGTTCAAGATTTAACTACCACTCAAATTTAGTGGTAGTTAAATTCAAGATTTAAGATTTATTTTATTAAAGACTTTCCAAACGTTTTGCTTACTGAAGTAAGTTTATTGTAAACTTATAACACATGTATTTTGCATATTGGGATTTAGTAGGAATAAAATTTTGTATTTGACTCATCGTGTACATATATTTTAAAATTGCTTCATGTTGCATCAACAATAAAATTTGGTTGAATTTAGCAAATTTTCAGATCACATTTACAAAGCCAAAATCATGTTTCAAATATCATGTAATTTGAAGAAATTGTTGCTGTTCTATGTGTAAAGATCGATCGTGTTAATTTTACATGAATTGTGTTGATGTTTTTCTTTTCTGGGTGAAGCTGAGCCGGTGTTAATTTCCGAATTACAAAGTATTCTCGCGTTAAACTAAAATACTTCCATATTGCTATAATCACACAGTACCGCTACTTCCAACACTTTATACTTCGTTCTGGTACTCACTTTATAAATAAGTCCTCATTAAACCATGTTGGCATTTCTATCGTCGCTCCACTATCTCCTTCTAGAGCTCCATCATTTAACAAATGATCTAAATAAGCTTGTGCCTCCGAATCTTCCTGCGGTTCGTGGGATTGTGGTCTTTCATCGTTGTTACTATCTTTCATTGCAACTTTATCCTTTGCGTCTAGTTTACCTATTAAATTGATATATGTAAGTAATTTTAAAATCATTCCTCATATGTTTGTATGTAGTATATTTGTAGTAACATCTACATGTTTGAAAAATAACTAAAGCTAGTCACATTATCGGCGCAATGTACCAATTTTCGACGCATTTCACATGCCGATAGTATAAACATCCCGAATTTTTGAAAAGCGCCAACTAGTTATATAATGCATTAAAGTTTAATTAATGATTAAACTATCCGTAGTACTACAAAAACTCACACGTACAGCAAAGTATACTTGTCACACAGCCTGTATAAATTCACGGAAATTTATAACGCATACTTTTTGTAGTACTATGGATGGTTTAAGGCATTATACAACATACATACTCATATGTATATATACATATATACTATATATAGTGTTCCCAACGGGACCTAAAGTAAGCTGCTCCCTTAAGGATGAGCAAGGGAGAGTAAAAATATAAAATAAAATATTAAATCAAAAAATCAAATCTCAAAAACTTGGAAATAAAATTCACTCATTACAATTTTGTTGTGTGGAAAATTTTATTTTTTTAAATTTAATTGAAAATTTAATAACTACACTGAGGGAAAAAACGTATATCCAACAAAAACGACGTCAACTCAACAAAAAACTGTCATGATAGTCAGCCTACCTTGAAAATTGTTGCATCGACTATAATAATTGCTATTTTCCGATTTTACAAATATTACAATGAAAACAGCCGCATTTGTATTTAATATGACTGTGACGATTGTCAATTTTATATATCATGTGAGTGGATAATGCATCAGGACATTGACAGTTTAAACCAGGGACCGTAACGATTATCATTTTTATAAAAAAAACTCATTTTTAATCGTTACAATTTGATTTTTATTTTTTCGATGAAATTTGATCGATATTTTATGATTTTTATTTTTTCGATCAAAAATAATTGTTATTACTGGATTTAAATTTTTCCTATGAAACTTGATCGATATTTTATCGGAAAATTTTAATTTAAATCCAATAATAAAAATTATTTTTGATCGAAAAAATAAAAATCGTAAATAATGGTTATTTAAAAATTTAAAAAATAAAAATCTTTAGATTAAAGATGAGCTCATATTTGGATAGGATGTGCTAAAATCATTGTATCGGCATACTTGCATTTTATTGTTAACGAAGTTTTCATAATGATTTTTTCATCCGAAGAAATGAAAATAACGATTAAAATCGGTCCCTGGTTTAAACACATTCAATTATGAAAGAACAAATAAAATTTAGTTCAACGTTTTATTGATTGATGCAACGTAGGAATCGTAGTTATTTTGAAGTGAAGATTATTTGAATCAAAATAGAAATGTCAATTTGAAATTGTTGTGATGTTAGGTAGAAGCATTTTTATTGATGGGTTAACAATAATACGTTGATGTATATAATAATAATTCCCAACGGTTTACCCTCCATATCCCGCCCGACCGCCGCGAGGGGCGCAATCCGCATGACGCACGGATATACATATATTTTTTTAATTTTACCAAGGTGTTGAGTGGCTGGAGTTTGTTAAACGTCGAGTTCTTATGCTGCTCAGCTACAGAATATAAATTCATCAGCTGATTACACATACTTAAGTTTATATATACACTTAGAAGCAATTACTTAGTTAACAATAAAATACATATAAACCCAAATTAGTAGAAGGAAACTATATCTATTAGACAAATTGTTATTTGTTAAGAATTGAAAGAAGAGTTTTCCTTATAATGGATAGAGAGTTAGAGATGTCAAAGTAGGTAGAGTATGTGTTAAAACTTTTGCATAGATATCGGAATGGCTCATTTAATTCAAAATTAGTTTTACATTGTTTTAAAAATATGGGCTGGTAATGTCTTGATGGACGGGCAGGAACGTTTAAATTTATTTCAGAAAGAAGAAATGGACTATTTATTGATCCCTTCAGCAGTTTCGTTACGAATATTACACCCAGAGTTTCCCTACGACTAGCTAAAGTTGGAAGGTTAATAAGCTTTAAGCGACTAGTATACGAGGGAAGATTGCAATGAGGGCTCCAATTCAAATTTCTTAATGCAAAAAGTAAAAATTGTTTTTGAATCGATTCAAGTCGATCAGAATGAATTTTGTAACTCGGATTCCAGATTATAGATGTGTCGGTCTTACTAGTGTCGGTCTTACTAAGGTTGTGAAAAGGGCTTTAGTTACGTAGGGGTCACTAAATTCCTTAGACCAACGTTTTACAAACGCTAGAACACTTTTAGCTTTATTTATCATGACGTTGATGTGAAGGTTGAAATTAAGTTTATAATCAAATCTTGCACCTAAGTCGACAAACTCATAAACTCGCTCCAGATCATGATTATTATTGGCGTAAGCTATGGGTTCGACGTTACTCCGCGAAAAGCACATAAATTTACATTTATTTAGATTTAGTGGCATAAGATTTATATTGCACCACGTAACCAAACCGTTTAAATCATTTTGAAGGAGCGATCTTTCCTCCGGTGAGGTGTAGGACCTGAAAAGTTTCACATCATCTGCGTACATTAAAACTAGAATAATTTATAGCACATGAGATGTCGTTAATGAACAACAAGAACAGAGTCGGTCCGAGATGGCTGCCCTGCGGAACCCCAGAGGACACATAAATACTAGATGAATAGGCATTCTTATAAACAACTCTTTGTGTTCTGTTAGAAATGTAAGAAGAAATCCAGTTTAGGAGGATAGGTTGAAAACCCAGTAGTTGACGCTTGTGGATAAGTAAATTGTGATTAACCTTGTCAAAGGCTTTACTAAAGTCAATATAAATAACATCCGTTTTAGCATTTTCCCTAAACCCATTAGAAACACTTGTTGTAAATTCCAGAAGGTTAGTGATGGTTGATTTACCCCTACAGAAACCATGCTGAGAGTTCACAATCAATGACTCAATCGAGTTTTTTATCTGGTTGCTTATAATCGACTCAAACAGTTTTGGGATAACAGACACTTTTGCTATGCCTCGATAATTTTCAATCGAAGATCTAATACCGCTTTTATGTAAAGGAATAATGAATGAATCTTTCCAAGCAGTAGGAAAAATGCCAAATTTCAATGACAAGTTGAATAGCTTTGACAAAGGTAGATAAATATGATCCGCAAATTTTTTAAGGAAACAACCGGGGATCATATCCGGACCATAACTAAAAGACTCTTTCAGTGATTTAAGGTGATCTAACGTTGTTATTTTAAAGTGAAGATTATTTGAAACAAAATTGAAATGTCAGTTTGAAATTGTTGTGATGTTAGGTAGAAGCACTTTTATTAATGGGCTAACAATGATACGTTGATGCAACGTAGGAATCGTAGTTATTTTAAAGTGAAGATTATTTGAATCAATATTGAAATTTCAATTTGAAATTGTTTGAATGTTAAGTAAACGCGCTTTTATTGATGGATTAACAATGACACTTTTATATGTATGTATATAAATTGATAACAAATATGTAAATATGTACATTGGGTTATTTTAGTAGATTATACACTCCAACAAATTTACAAAAATTTCACTTAACACGAACAAACGCTAGTTATTTATAATATTTTGGCTGAGATCTCCATCTGCCTACCAAAATGATCGGCTTTACATTAAGGAACCACGGTCCGATAAAAAAAACAAAAGTCGCACCTGCCGGACGCTTATAGTTCAGGAGATATTCCTTGCTAAAGTAATTTGCGTGTAGGATACGAATACGAAAAAGTAATTTTTCTCGGGCCGTTTTTCCTTAACCCGAATAACCCTGAAGCTTCTTTGCAAAGATATTGTAATGAATTTTTGAGGATTGGTCATTAGGACCATGAATAAGATGCATACAAAAATTGACATCGGTAAGTGTCCTGGATCCTGAGATATGTCCTGTTGCCATATGGCAACGCCAGGGCTGGTAGGGTACAGGTTTTTTTTCTAGGAAATTCATATTTTTTGGGCGGTTTTGACCAAAATGAAGAACTGAAAGACTTTTACAATGATGAAAATTTTATTTTTAGTGATTTTTCATAAATAAAATACTAATGTAATATATAGTATGGCTTGAAATGCTTCAAATAGTTCCCAACGTTGTGTTTGTTGCACTGCGTTCGAACTATTGAACTGAATTCATCGCCGGCACATCTTCGTTTTTTATCAATAGGCGCAACGATTCAATTATAGCACATTGTGGTTTCCAGACTGCCACTGCATTTGCGTTTGGCACTTTTGACTTGAATAACATCGAGATCCAAGGTTTCAATCGCGCCTTCAAATCTGTCTACACGATCGCCACTGGCAAATTCAATTTTGCTCGAAGTTGTCCAGCAAATAAATTGTCAGGTATGCCCCTTAATCATCATAGCTGGCATTATCTTCAACGCTGCTTGCGCCTTCTTCCCGTGGTTCTATGAATATACTAACTACCTGTTGATCTCCGACCCAAAGTCTTCTAGATAGTCTAAGATATCCTTCAGCGATAGATTTATATACGAGATAATCAATTGATTTCAGTAAAAAACCATATATAATACCATAAACAACGGCAAATGGCCGGAAAATTTTACAAATCTATCAGAAAAAAACCTGTACCCTATCGACCCTGGCGTTGCCATATGGCAACATGAGCAAAAAACAGCAAAAAAAAACCATCTCGAACTAAATTTTTTACACTACTTATTTTCTTTTCATGAATTCTGACTAAAAACCTTTTCAAACGATGCAACTCGATAGTGTTTTTGCTTTTGTTTAATAAATTATAGTCACTTACTTATTACGTCTGCTGATTTTTTGTAATTTTTTTCACTGCTTTTTCTTCACTCAACTTCACAATGTTATAACTATGAAATTTTTCACTCAAATTTTATATTCTGTGCAACAAGTGTTATATCATGTTCAGACATAAAAATTAATTAAGTCAATTGGGGTTGATTGAACATCTTTAGATTTGGTGTTCAGACATATTTAATTTACTTGGCCCATTTAACAGGTCGGCTCAAGATACATACACACATACACGCCGTGAGCTG
This sequence comes from Urophora cardui, assembly GCA_960531455.1. Lineage (NCBI taxonomy): Eukaryota > Metazoa > Arthropoda > Insecta > Diptera > Tephritidae > Urophora > Urophora cardui. Next base: position 110,897,014 of record OY482672.1, read on the forward strand.
AATATCAAACTCTCGTGACCTAAATGTCAAAATTGCAAGGAGGACGAAATAATTTGACATTCATCTCACAATTTTTACCAATCGTAAACACGAATGCATGTATAAAATAAGCAGAAATAAAAACAAATTTGGTAGGTGATGAAGAAGAACAAGAATGCAGCTGATCTGACGAACCAACCTGTTTAGTGGACACTGACGCTAATCACATTTCTCTTTTCATGACATTTCATTTTACTTATGAAACAAGCCTTTTAACAGGGTTGCATGCAGAATTGTTCTTCATTAACAACTCATTAATTTCTAATGAAGCATTAACTTGGTCAATTTTTGTATGGTAAATTGAGAATCATTGGGCTTGAAAATTGAATGAAGGCTCTTAATGTTCAATTAAGGTTGTGTCTGAACATAACATTAGCGCCGATATTTCTGCGTCATAACGCTTATCGCACACCCTTTTAAATTAATTCATTCAGTTTTTATAGACTTTCAAAAGAACCTCTCATTGCGTTGCCATATGGCAACGCCAGGGTTATTCGGGTTAATATAAAGCCGACACAAACCACACAATAACATGCCACCAATCTGTATTAATATGCCTGACAAAGAAAATTGCTTAGAGCATTATCCGCGGATTTTTCACCTTTTCCACTCCCATACAAATCGATCCGCTGCTCTAATGTGCATACTAGTGATGGGCGAGTCCGAGATGTTTTATTCGATTCTCTCGATTGTTGAAACATCTCGAATGCTCTCGATGGTTTTCATTCGTATTCGAGTCAAGTCGTAAATCCGTCCGGCCGTCAGTCGAAACAATCGCTAAAACATCTCAGACTCGCCAATGTTTCCTCTCGTTTTCAAAGCAACCCTACATTTCGGACTCGCTGCAAAAATTCATAACATTTATTGTTGCCGCTTGAATATCAAAATTGCTTAAAAAAAAGTATACAGTGGTACAAATCTATTGCCGTTGTTACTGCTCGTAAAATTAATTTGTTTCGTAAGCGTCTCACTTCAGAAAATTTATTAATGTATTAATGTTTAAATAATTAATTGTATTTATTAAGCACGACACTCTTTAATTGTGATTGCAAAAATGCAGCGTCTATATATAGCATATTTTTCAATTTGGTTCATTTATTTACATATGTATTTGCCTCACTTCCATTAACAATCCTACTTTCTTCATCAACAACACTCATTCAGTTTATTTTATCAACTAAAACAAATCATCAAAACAACAGCCGGCCCGCCGACTCCGAACAGTCGCAAAAACATCTCGCTTGTGTAGTCGAGATGTCATCGAAACAACCTTCGACTCGCTGACTCGGAACAATCGCAAAAACATCTCGATTGTGTAGTCGAGGAGCGAGTCAACTTTTGACTCGATTGTGAATTTGCAACGATGGCGATTCTCTCGATTGTCTAAACATCTCGGACTCGCCCATCACTAGTGCATACTTACTTGGTGAAAGTTTTTCGTTCATTAGTATTAAAGCCGCGATCATAATGTGCATATGCATGTATTAGGGATTCCAATTTTTCCGATTTTTACGATCCCGGGATTTTCGAGATTTGTTTTTATAATCCCGGGATCCCGGGATTTGGACCTTAATTATTTTCCCACATTTTGGGGTTGAAAAAAGTAAATATGTATATATTTCGAGCAACGCTACAACTTTAAAGTGCAAGGAAATAATTGATTTTTATTGCCATTTTTATTATTTCATTAGTAACAAAATAAAATAGGAACGTAAAATCATGCGTATTATTTAATAATAAGAGTTACTTTAAAAAACGCAACCAACAAAGAAAATTACAAACAAAACATTTGCCTTTACAGTTGGTACTTTTAGGATATTAATAATAAAGCTTGTGATCATTTGATAATTTCCAATACAAATTTTTAGAATTTAATAACGTACTTCGTTTAAGCGAATATTTCCAAGCTTGCCGAAAAATACTGAAAATTAATACAACATTCGGAAAAAAATTAAAAATCGGATGCAGAAATTTTGAGATGAATTCCGTGTATACAACTGCGTATTTTATTTTAGTACGTAATATGAAATTCTCAAATAAAATTAAACTTTTTCCTGGTTTTTACTAATTTTATTTTTGAAATTTTTTTTGCATTTTCTTCCATTATTTACTTTTCTGGGAGGAAATTGCAAAAACCTTTGAGAAATAAATGGCCAAAAATCAGGAAATAGAAATTATCAAATGAATTTTACCACAAGAATTCTAACGATTTTAAAAATACCTAACGTACGTTTCCTTACAACGCGTATTTCACAACAAAAAAAATTTAACTACACTAGTTTATAGCCAAAAAATATCTAAAAATTCAGGTATGGGGGAGCAGAGCTGTAAAAAGCTGCAATCATTCTTCCCAGCAATCATTGATTGTTCTACTAGTTTTATTGCAATGAAAATTTATTACAGTTTTCTGATTGTAAAAATTGCAATTTGAAATAATTTGTGTTCCATAGATTGCAATAAACATTTATAACAAATTTTTGATTGTAAAATAACTACAATCAGCAATAATTTACCTTCCATTTATTGCAATAAACGTTTATTGAAATTTTTGGGGATCAAGTGTGGGGGGATCAAAATGTATTTATAGTATCTTTGATCATGCTGTAGGGGTTAAGATCGGAGAAAATCGCTAATCTGATTTAAAGGACACCCTAATGTACATACATACATATGTACGCGGGAAATGGGTTATTACGCGCAAACCGTGTTATATAAATGCCGGGTATTGCTCGAATTACCCAGGCGCTTGCCTTTCATCTGTTCCAACGCATGCGTATAAAGTTATGAGGAAAATGATTGCTATTGCAAGCCTTGCAATCAAACATTTTTCAATCAAATTTGATTTACGATGAAAGTTTATTACAATACAATTATTGCTATTGTAATTTTTACAATGAAAATGATTTATGTTGGAAGTTTATTGCAATGAAAAATTTTGTAAATTATTGTAAGGAAATGATTTACGAGAAAAGTGTATTGCAATGAAATTTTTTTAAATTATTGTAATTGTAATTTTTACAATTAAAATGATTTACGGTGAAAGTTGATTGCAATGAAACTTTTGTAAATTATTGCAATTCTAATTTCTGAAATCAAAATGATTCATGGTGAAGGTAGATTGCAATAACATACTTCTAAATTTTTGAAATTTTTATTTTTACAATAAAAAAATTTACTAGCAATATGATTTACAATCAAAGCTGCTTACAATAATATACACTTTTTATGATTGCAATACAATCTGATTGCAGCTTTTTACAGCTCTGTGGGGGAGGATAGGTATGGGACTGCTGAGCTCAGAACTATTTTTTTTTTGATGTTTTGTATGGTTAAGTTTTTGAGATAACGGTAATTTGGTGTTTCTTTGGTTATCACTTCACTCAAAAATTATTTTCGGAAATCAAAAATGCGATAACCACAATTAAGCAGGCTAATTTTTAAAATAATAAAACTTTCCTGAATTTTATACAACTTCCTACAAAAACTTAATTTTAAAATCAAATTTTTTTCAAAAATCGCAAGTAATTAATAACATTTTGATTTCGACCAGCTGTCACTCAGCGAGGTAATGTCCAATTACTACAAGTTGTACATCGACAATTTTAATTGTCTTTCGAACGAGGTACTGTACTTGTGATTATCCCATTTGTGACTCCCGCGAAAAAAAATTTTCAATGAAGTGATAACCAAAAAAACCTAACCATACAAAAAATTTTAAAAAAAATAGTTCCGAGCTCAGCAGGCCCATATCTATTCTACCCCAAACCTGAATTTCTTGGTATTTTTTTTTAATTATTTGTAGTATTATTAAATCAAAAATATTAATCCTTACTTTGCTTTTTTTATTCTGGCAAAAATGTCAAACTTATTCTGCATTTTCTTCGGACTGTCAAGTTTTTTTATTCTCTTCCACAAAGATTCCACACATTTTTTAGGGCTGTTTGTTCTATAGACAAAATGTAAAACTGGCCCGACTAAGGGCAACATTTTCTGTTCTTAGCACAAAAGGGTTGCATTATTTTTGTTTCATTTATCACATGAAAAATGCACCATTTTCATAGGGCACAGGGCACATGTTGATAATGCTGCCATGTAATAATGCAACATTTTCGTTCAGAATAGGAAACGCTATTAGTATACAGATCTGAGACCAATAAAAATTATATAAAATACAATTTTTCATTGCTATAATAGGGGAATATTCTCTCTTTATCTTATCCCGAAAATCCCGGAATAAAATTCTAGTAATCCCGGGATTTCCGGGGAGTCAAAAAGGGCGGGATCCCGGGATTGGAATCCTTAGCATGTATGTAGGTATGTACGTATGGATCCCTGTAGGGAAAATCTCTAGTTCCGAGCTAGGTCGCTTCTAGTGCATTTTTCGACACTACAGTGCGAGCTAAATCTCTTTTGCATGTTATCAACTGGCGAATTTAACACGGCGATGTCCTAGGCGGTGTCAATTGTCACTCTCTGCACTACATTTTCGATAGTTCCGAACTAGTACTAAATTCTACAGTTTACGCTAGTTCGTTTATTGGCACCATTTCGATAGTTCTGAACTAGCTACAAGTACCTACAAATTCTACAGTTTTACATGTGCCGCTTAAGTGCAGCCTTTGACATACTTCATGCAAGTGGCGCGATGGCCGACTGGCTAACGCATGTGCCTTTCAATCTGAAGGGCGTGGGTTCGAATCCTGTCAGCGACAAGGTGGATGATAATTTTTTAAAAAATTTTTTAACTTAAATTTTTTATTTATTTATTTAAAATTTAAATATTTAAAAAGTAATAAAATAAAAAAAAAATGAAAAATAAGCCTGAGGTATCGGATATTTAGGGGAATATTTCATTTCATACCTACAAGATGCAAATAGAAAACTCTTTATATGAAATGCTTCACTAAACATCTGAGAATTTCAGAAATATACAAAGCCGACGGCATTTGAACGAACGAAAAATTTTCATAGAATTTGTGTCACTTCGAAAGTGCATACAAATCAAAGTGTGTCTTATAATGGTGACTCAATTCACTCCTTCTGAACTGGTGAGGGGCTACTACAATAGATCTAGTTCCCCTTTGACACCTTTTCGCTAGTTCGGAACTAGAAATTTTGCTCACTAGTTATTGAGTTCCCTGCAGGGGATATTTAGATATATACATATTTACTTCGGTATGCATGTACATTAAGGTGATCCAAAACCCCAACAAATCATTGCGGAATAAGGCTATTTTTATGCTATTACTCCTAAAACAATAATTAGGGGATTCACAAAGTGTCATAAAGTCATATGTCATATTAAAATATTGTACGGAAATAGTTATAAAAAACTTTCCCAAAGCTCTGTGAAGAAGTAAACAAAAACAGATGATCAAATACCACGACCCAAAAACATATCGTGCAGAGTTGTATTTATTTAATACACATACAGCCTAGAATGCAACAACAAAATATTATGACTTATGACGATATGACGTATTATAACAGGTTGTGAATCCCCTAAATATGTGTTCCCTTTTATAATAGCCGTGTTTTTATTTAAGCGCATATAAATCCATACAAAATTGAGGCGCAGATGTATATGCGCTTAAAAAAACAGGGCTAATTATAAAAAATGTCATTTAGAGGTCGCGCAAATCATTTTAACTTTGCAAGCGTAAAGTGGTCCAAAAAATTAAAACCGAAAAAATCATTGCGGAACAAGGCTATTTTATACTATAATTCCTAAAACAATGTTTTCCCTTTTTTAATGATAAAAAACATATTTCTTGTTCATTAACGACTTTCCAAAAAATTATGTACTATCACCGATGTAAAAGCAGAAGGAAAATTTGAGGCATTTGCGCTACCTCTAAACTTTAATATATTAAGGAAAAATTTTCGGTATAGATTTCCGTAGTACAGTGGCATGAAATGCGGGTTGTTGCGCGGATTTCGGCAGAACTTTATTTTCTTCATACAATTTTGGACCACCCTAATGTACATAGATGTGTATATTTATGTGGTTATGTACATACATATATGTACACAAAAGTGAAACAGGGATGGTAGTCTATCGATAGTCTTTCTATGGATATTTACTGATAGTATTTGTACATTTCATGGATATATCGATACTACTAACCAAGTTTACATCCAGAAAGTATAAATTTAAATAAATAATATTTAGAGAGATACGCTAAAATTGCGGACTATTCAAAAAAAGAGAAAAAAAATTAATTATGAAAATATCTACAACTACAAAAACTAATTCAGAATTCCATAAATCATAAGTGAAATCAAATTAAAAAATTCTTGATTTTATAAAATTTCTTTGATTTTAAGATTTTTTTAACCTTCATCGATGTAAATATGAAGAATGTTATCAAATATATGTAAATGGAATTTTCAGTAGCATAAATGTTGATCTCTGTTTAAATATAAATTGAAAATTTCGAAGAACTCTTAATATATTTTTCAAATGTATGATTCCACTTTTCACAACTTACTTATTTACAAACATATCGCTAGCTTAGAGTGCAAACTGTGTAAGTCCATTTTTATGAAAAAGTGTATTTTTATGTAGAACGCTAGAAAAATCAAATACGCACCGCGCTCTACAAGTCAGTGACTCTTGTCATATTTCTACTCTTTGTTTTTTTTTGGGATACGCAAATTGTGTAAGTCCAAAAAGCGAAGAAAATTGTGTAAGTCCAAAATATTTACATGAACAAAAATTTTTTTTTTCATTTTGAAATTTTTTTATTTTTTGTTTTTGGTGACTCCTACAAAGTTTGAAAAAAGGACTTACACAATTTGCACTCTAAGCTAGCGATATGTGGCATTGTATATTTATCTAGCATGTATTTGACTAGAACTAATTTGACTGCAGAAATACATATGTACATATGTATTTATATACATACATACTAGAAAATTCTGAAAAGTTCTTTCTTGGAATTTTTAATATATTTTTTTAGAAATTTGTATACCACTTTCGCAAATTTATTGAGAAACAAAATTCTCGAATTTCATCAGCCGTTCGGAGTCGGTATGAAATTGTAGGTTCACTCAATTCGCTGGAAAAACAAATAAGGATTACATCGCGAATCGGGGACTATCCGCGCCAGTGTACTGCGACCAACTCGATATAGTCGGGCTGGGCTGTAGTATGTATCATTCGGCCGACTAATTAGGTGAAGTGTGAAGTGAATGCTTCCATACATCCCCATGCCCATCAAAGCCCAACTAAATCGATTTAGTCGCAGGTGCGAAGAGTGTCTAAGTGCCACATTTACATACATATGTATTTATGTACTCGTATATTATAGTAAACACAAAAGAAAACAATATTCAAATAACATTTTTAGGAATAGGATATTTAATACATGTTTATAAATACATACATAAATATCTTGCAAGGCCAATTTTTATTGATGTCCGATAGTATAGACACTGCAAACCCGTCGATATTTTTCCACCTCTAATTATTTAGATGTACTATATGTATACATAAACATACATATGTATGTATAATTTATTGCGATTGGTCGAATTCTTTCGTTTATGTAGTTTTGTAAAACCGGTTAATATGTATTGAACTATTCGTTATTTGTATTTCACAAAATTTATTGGCATTGATTTTTTCACTCTTCATATTACAATTAAAAACAACATCAATTTTTTAATAATCGGTATCGGAAAGTATTTACATACATATGTACATATGTATGTACTACATACATATACTCTTATACGCAATATGCAACATTTGATCTTATTTTTATTTAATACATGTATTTATGTACATATGTATATATAAAATGTACTCACAAAGTATTTTAATGAACACTTCCGCCTGCGCAATCCATTGGCGAAGACAATTTGTTTTGAAGTATCTTTTATTAGGTTTGTTTCTTATTAAACTAGCAGCTAGCTGTCAAGTGAGCAAAACGGAAAGAATTGCGCTCATAAAGAGCGAAATGAACAGAAAATCAAGAAACGGAATAGTAGTAAAAATTAGCGATTAGTAATTTGAATGCTATTTTTGAATGTTAATGGTTATTTTTTCTAAAAAAACATTAAATTTTCTTTATTTCTATTTCAAAAATTCAGAAAATTTCAAAAGTAATAAAATAAAAAAAAAGTATTCGTTTGATTATTTTTTCAACAGCTGTTTCTTACTTTGGCAGCAAATAATTTCAGCTAGGGAAAATTTTACTAGCTGAAATTTGGAGCTGTCCATGGCTCTCTTCTGCTATTTTTTTGGCTCAAGAAACGATTTGCCAGCCGAAACTTGGCTAACTATTCATAACTAGCTAATAGTAAACGGACCTATTGTTGACAACTACGAACATAATGCATGTTTTGTTCTCTCGGCAAAAAATTGTTGTGAACATGGTTGCCACTCGTTAAAAATATTACCAACCAAATTAAAAAAAATAACCAATTTGAAAAAAAAATTAACTTTTTTCACGTTACATACTTATAACAAAATTTATTACAAAAACAAACAATTTCTTCCATACAAATTCATATTATGTGTGTACAATAATACTAACGTCGTATGTACATTAGGGTGGTCCGCAAAAATCAAATTAGCGATTTTCTTCGGTCTCATCCTCTCCATCGGTAGCAGTACAGTCAAAGATATCGGGGGGAAATTTTCCACTAGAGGAGGTTCTCCTGGTTCTAAACCCAAAAGTCCCGTCGAACGGAGATGTCTGTAAGTTGTAAAATTTACCAAACATAACCCCAAAACTGCGCATTATTACCGAGGAAAGGCGTTTATACCCTGCAGGGAACTCAATAACTAGTGAGCAAAATTTCTAGTTCCGAACTAGCGAAAAGGTGTCAAAATGGAACTAGATCAATTGTAGACGCTCACCAGTTCAGAAGGAGTGAATTGAGTGATCATTATAAGACACACTTTGATTTGTATGCAATTTCAAAGTGACAAAAATTCTATGAAAATTTTTCGTTCGTTAAGTTGCCGTCGGCTTTGAATATTTCTGCAATTCTCAGATGTTTAGTGAAGCATTTTATATAAAGAGTTTTCTATTTGCATCTTGTATGAAATGAAATATAATTATGCTTTTCCGATCCCTCAGGCTTATTTTTAATTTTTTTTTATTTTATTACTTTTTAATTATTACTGTAAATTTTTATTAAATAAATAAATAAAAAAAATATTAGTTGAAAAAAAATTTAAAAAAAATATCTTCCACCTTGACACCAGCAGGATTCGAACCCGCGCCCCTCAGATTAAAAGGCACATGCGTTAGCCAGTCGGCTATCGCGCCACTTGCATGAGGTATGTCAAACGCTGCACTTAAGCGGCAGATGTAAAACTGTAGAATTTGTAGGTACTTGTAGCTAGTTCAGAACTATCGAAAATGTGCCAATAACACTGCTCTACAGCCAAAAAATACTCTGAACGCGACCATCCTATTTATATGTAAAATCGGTCGCTGATTCCGAAAATCGGGCTCATTTTTAATTCTATGGGAAGGTTTTTGAGATATCGGCAATTTACCGTTATTTGGCCAATGGCTCCACTTAATCCTGTATACCTCTTTAACGCAGTGAGCTATCTTCCTTGGAGTGACACTCAACGAAAGAAAATTAAATTTCCTTTTCATCCCTGCTACAACACTTTTCTGTAACTCTTATAGTTTCTGAAATATTGACGATTCAATTTGAATTTTTTCGATTTTTTACGATTTTTTGAAGAAAAAATTGACTTTGTCAGGCAATATCTTTTAAACCAATGTCTTCACCTTCGGTTTTACTCCTTTACGTGAAGCTCCATTCTATTGGGAAAAAGATAAGCTATCAACGAAGAAAATCCATGGTAAAATAGAAAAGTTATAGGCGATCAAGTAAATACATCCAAGTCGCGCAATGCCTCTGCACGGGTATATTCTATGCATGTTATACCAATACCTACACATCTGCAGTAGCAGCACATTGGCAGCGCAGTAGATAAAAGCCCATTTACGGGTATAACATGCATAGAATATACCCGTGCAGAGGCATTGCGCGAGTTGGATGTATTTACTTGATCGCCTATAACTTTTCCATTTTACCGTGGATTTTCTTCGTTGATAGCTTATATTTTTCCCAATAGAATGGAGCTTCATGTAAAGGAGTAAAACCGAAGGTGAAGACATTGGTTTAAAAGATATTGCCTGACAAATTCAATTTTTTCTTCAAAAAATCGTAAAAAATCGAAAAAATTCAAATTGAATCGTCAATATTTCAGAAACTATAAGAGTTACAGAAAAATGTTATAGCAGCGATGAAAAGGAAATTTAATTTTCTTTCGTTGAGTGTCACTCCAAGGAAGATAGCTCACTGCGTTAAAAAGGTATACAGGATTAAGTGGAGCCAGTGGCCAAATAACGGTAAATTGCCGATATCTCAAAAACCTTCCCATAGAATTAAAAATGAGCCCGATTTTCGGAATCAGCGACCGATTTTACATATAGATAGGATGGTCACGTCCAAAGTACAGACAAAAAATTTCATTTTGTGATCCAGTGTAATCGAACTAGTGTAAACTGTAGAATTTAGTACTAGTTCGGAACTATCGAAAATGTAGTGCAGAGAGTGACAATTGACACCGCCTAGGACATCACCGCAGTGGCGTAGCTAGAGAATTTTTCGGGGGGGGTCACAGCCAATGTAAAAAATTTACCAAAATTAAAATTACCAAAAAAAACTACAATTTTTTTTACAAATGATAAAATCGCTAGCTTAGAATGCAAATTGTGTAAGTCCTTTTTTAAAACTTTGTAGGAGAGACAAAAAAACAAAAAAGAAAAAAAATTCGAAATGAAAAAAAATTTCTGTTCATATAAATATTTTGGACTTACACAATTTTTTTCGCTTTTTGGACTTACACAATTTGCGTATCACTGAATAACAACGAGTAGAAATATGACAAGTATCTCAGACTTGTTTAGCGCGGTGCGTATTTGATTTTTCTAGCGTTCTACATAAAAATACACTTTTTCATAAAAGTGGACTTACACAGTTTGCACTCTAAGCTAGCGAAATGTAATTTTTTCAGACTATAATTTAACGTTTTAGTACACAAATATCGCTTATAATACACATATCAAACTCTTAAGGCCCTTGGCCACTTAAAATCTGGGATGTTAAGAAGTGTATACATATGTGTGAGTGTCGGGTGATTGACGCAAATATCTAAAAGATTTGATTCTCATCAACGCGAGCCCGAACAAGAACGTGTAGCACGACGGCTGCCGATTGCACTAACACACACAAAAAAACTCACACATACACACTGCTTGACATGCCAGATTGTCAGTTGCCAAGGGCCTTTAACTATACTTCAAAAGTAATTCTCATATTCTCTTCTGGAAATCTACGCGCATAGGTAGATTTTCAAGTTTTATGCGCCCAAAATTGAATTTTGTAAAATTGTTACAATTACAGAAAAAAACATACCCACATATTGGAAATAGAATGGGGAACAATAATTCATCGCTTTTTTCCCGACCCCATACTCTGCACTTGCCCCAGATGGTCGTAACTTAGCATATCTGAAGTTAATTTTTTTTGTTTTTTTCACTCAGAGAAAAGTTGCGGGCTAAAATCAAGCTGTCGTACTTGTTTTAAGAACTACTGAAATTAAGGAAAAATATATAAAATTTAAGTTTCTCCAATCTTGAAACCGGAATTGCATTCTTGAAGCAAGATAAAAATCTTTTTAAGAATAACATTCTCGATTTAAGAATGAAATTCTTAATTTAAGAATACTAGCGTCAAGTGTTCTCTGAAAAAATACATATGTACATAATTTTCAATAGTCGTTGCTTTTTTTGTTCAAACGAAAAATTTTTTTAACAAAAAAAATAAAAATTTACATACAATGTACGAGATGGAAAATAAAATGTACGAAATGAAAATAAAAAAACTCAATTTACACTGCTTTGAAGTGGCGCTCATGGCAGTGGCGGGGACTCCAACGCTATCATCTCGTAAGAGGATTTGCAGTTTTGCGGCGTGAACTTTTGTGTGCATGACTCCAATGGTCATGGCAGCTTGAATCGTGCACCAGACAATGAAATCTTGGAAGTATGTATCAATGGTTTATCTATCCTTTATTACTGCGCCTGTTGCCATTATTACCATCTTCTGAAATCCCTTAAGGTTCACAATCGGCATAAGAACTATCGGGCATGGAGCTATTGTCGGCCACTTTCCATCAAGAAGGAACGCAAACAAAAATTGCTCATTCCATTATGGTTTTCATTGGCATGGAACAGGCATTTATTTGGATCCGATTTCACACAGGCCTACGTGTCATGCGCATTGGGCATCAATTATAATATTATCTTAAGACCTGTTTTGCATAAATATGTACATATTTCTAATTTTATAATATACGAAGTGTGCGGAATATATATATATGTAAAGTATATGTACATATGTAAAAAATGAATTGTATATTATATATATAAAAATAAAATAAAACAAAATAAAACACAATTCATTGAAATAACCATTTTTATTTTTTTTTATTTTGTGAGGTGGGTTAAATTATTTCGAATTTTGAATTACGAAAAAGTGGAAAATCAAGAATAAATATTCTTAAAACAAAGTTGAACATTCTTTAAACAAGACTTTACATTCTCAAATCAATCATGTGCAATGCTCAAAATAAGTTTATAAAAGCTTGTTATTCTCAAAAAATATCATCCTATAAATAAGAATATATTCTTGATTTTAGCATTTTCGAGCTTAACAGACTTTCATAACGTTTTCGGCTTGATTCAAGCCCGCTATACTGAAATTTAGTTTGCTTTTTCTCTGAGTGTTCTTACATATTTTTAAGCGCTAATTTCAACTTGAATATTTATTATTTAAAGCATTTCATTTGAGTAATCGTGATGAATCCTAAAGGTTCAAGTAATTATTAACACTTTTCAATAATATCCTTGGTTTCCAATAATTCTAAGTTTATAGTTTTAAGCTTTTAAAGTTGGGATATTTAAAAAAAAAATTATATCTCTTTTTCATGTTAAAAATTGGTTTTGTTATGTTGCTCTGTCAGACTCAGTCAAATTAACAATCGGACATGATATCTAGTACAATTAGTAGTTAGCCGACAAAAAATTACGTCGCACAAAGCCGCACTTCACTACTAGATACAGGGTTTTTCATATGTACCTACAATAATTTTCTTTTTGTGCTTTATATTTAATTTTAATGTTTATAGTTCTAACGCATATCTTGGTTAATTTAGGTGATGCTCGAAAGTAACCCAGATATTTAGCAGCGATTATTGTTAACTTTTTAGGCAGTATTTTTAGTATTTCCAATTTTTCAAAGTTAAGGAAGTACTTATCATAAAAAGGGGCTAAGAATTATAAACCTACATTTTTTAGAAGATTTTTGAGTATGCAATTTTGCAGCTCATTCAATTGTAATATAATAATATGCAACATTCAACTTTTTGAAAAATTTCATTGGCTTTTCGGAAATTTGAATTGGAACGGTCTCACATATAACGCAAACACCCTACAGAAAAAAATTACTAAAATCGACGGAAAGTTTTACAGCATTGAGAATAGCACTTTTTACACTAAAATTGGTTGGCTACATAACAGTACACTTAGAAATCTCCTCAAAATCTTCTATAAATTCTGGCCGCGCTTTGAAATTTTTAATCCACTTTCAGAAATTTCTACGATTTTTCGGATTTTTCCATAAGCTTAGAAATCCTGCTTAAGGCGATTTTTATTGAAAAATTGTTTACATTTTTAAACGAAAATAAGAGAGTCAAATTTTCGACAGAACTGTTTGAAATAAATTTAAAAACTCTGGCGTATGATTTGAGTCACTGTATATATTTTTCAATAAAATCGACTTTTAACTAGAGCCCTAGATACCCGGCTATCGAGCAATTCGATCTGATCGTTTTTGTTTGAAGCCCGTTTGTTGTTCAAATGCCCGTACAAACATTCGAGAATTCGAGCTTACAAACAAAAAAAATGTGTATCGGAAAAACAAAAATAAAAAAAACTACATATAAAGAAAAAAAATAATAATAAACAAAAGAAAAAAACAAACTTCAAAATACCCGAATTGTTCAAATGCCCGTACAAACATACGGGTAATAAACAAACAAACAACTCTTCGAGCATTTGAACAACAACTGTTTGGGCTACTCGAAAATGTTCAAAAAAAATCGAGAGCTCTACTTTTAACACAAATTATGAAAATTTTGCATTAAACAAGCAATTTGGAATAGATGTACACAATAAAATATTTCTACCTATGTGCTACGGTTATAAATAATAATTTTCTTATATAATTTAGTTTTTTAATATTCCATTTTGACAGACATTAAGTAAAATCTCAAGTTCAGATACTCTTATACATTGCATATTTATTCCCATTGTAGTTTATACTAATATTATTTGATTAAGATGATAAGTAATTGAAAGGAAACTTGAAATTTATGTAAATAATTCGCGTTACTTTTCTGTTATTAGCATGTTAATAACAGCAATACCGTATAATAATTGTAACGTTTGTTGAGCCGTAGGGAAGTGCAGGAACCGTAGGAATTTTACCACAAAAGAGCGAATATAAGTACAAAGAATGTAAATTGTGGTAAAATTCCTGCGGTTCTTGCACTTTCCTACGGCTCAACAAACGCTAGAATTATAAGTGATACTTCGTGAAAAAGCGCTAAATTTCGAATTACCAATTTCGAAAAATTACTATTCTCATTGATTTTTTCCTGAAAAAGAAATGTATGCTAATAAAGTCAAAGATGGTTTTATGGTCAAAACGAATCTTTCGGGGGGGTTTTGTCCCCAAAACCCCCCCGTTACTACGCCACTGCATCACCGTGTTAAATTCGCCAGTTGATAACATAAAAAAGAGATTTAGCACGCACTAGTAGGTAGTGTCGAAAAATGCACTAGAAGCGACCTAGTTCGGAACTAGAGATTTTCCCTACAGGGTAAAAACACGCACATATGTGTGTGTGTGTAGAACACCTTTTTGCGTTGGCGGCCTTCGGCGGGGCTTTAAAAAAATAACCCTCAGCCGGCAGAATTCTCTTTCTGGGGTAATATCTACACCGAGAGAAAAGATGCTGGTAGATCAACGGGATTACGTGTTAAAATCAGGGTTTGAAGAACTCCAGCAAACCAGCAACAGTCTCAAAAAATAAGCTTCTCCTGTTCTGCAAAAGTTGTCATTATTTTTTTAGAACTTTTGAATTTGATTTCTTTTGAAAATATCTACATTCGAAGCAGAGAGCATTCGAATCATTTTTTTTTTGTTTCTCTGTGCTGTGGCTTTGCTGTGTAATTTCAAACAGTTCAGTTAACAGCAAAGCACAGATAAACAAAAATTTCAATTTTTAGTACGGCTTTTTGAAATTTGTTTTTTTTTTTTTTTACCTTATAATTTCGATTGTGTTCACATAAATAAAAAAAAAAAATAACAAAAGTCCTGTAAAAAAAATTATGTTTGCATTTTGTTATTGTTTAACTGTGCTGTAAATATTTCCACAGTACAGCAACAGTCGACAGTAATTTTTGGAAATTGAAGGCTGCATAGGTACAATACATTAGAATTTTTTATTTTTTTTTACTTTTGTTGCGCTGTTCATTTTTTAATTTTGAAATGAAAATGAAATTCAAATTAAATGAAAAAAAAAGTTGAAAGTAATTTCAAACCCTGGTTAAAACAACAGATTCCACAGTCAAATCACATCCAAAGGATATATCTGTTAAATTGACAGACGTTCTTTTGTTTTAACAGTTTTATTGTTGAACTAACTGCTCTGAAAACAAAAAAAAAAACGATGTGAATCTAAACAGTTTTGCTGTTAAATCAACAACTTTCTGCAGTTGAAATTTTGTCACTTAAAAATAAATCCCTCTGTGTTTTATATGGCCATTTATTTCTAACAATTACTTTATAATGTGTATTTTTAGATATTTTTTAAATCTTTTGTTTGCATTTTTCTCTTCATCCTCCCTCCGTTCGGTTTCCAAGTTCAAATTCATATTCGCTTGTTTTCCATTGCGGCACCGTCTTCGCTTTCACTGCTTGCTATATTGGGTTCTCTATTTTATATTCTCCTCCCATTTCAAACCATGACATCAACCTGAAAATTCAATCCAACGACATCATACATATGTATAGTGCGACATTCAACATTATTTTGAATATTGAAGCCACTTTAGTGGCTTTTATACTTACCTTTGTTGGAAAAAACATTCGTGAATTAAAACTCACTCACGTAAGCAAAGCAACAAGTAACAACGGAGAAAGCTGCAAAATAAACACTTTCTTTTGATAGTCAACAGTAATGATTTGTTGAATCAACAAATAAATATAAAGGTTACAGCAACAGATAATAGGACTAAGTTAACAGTGGCTCAGTTACATCAACAAAAATTTCTGTTAATAATTGACAGATCTGTTCCGATGAACCAACAAATAGGTTTTTAATAGATATATGTGTTAAAGTAAAAGATTTTTCTGTTTATATAACTCTAAATGTGTGTACTTAAACGTATTTGTGTTAGTTTAACGAGTTTAGGGATTAACAGAAGAAAACTGTTGATACTACTGTGATTATTTTTCTGAGTGTATGGACCCATCCAACTACCAACAATTTACCAAAAAATATCTCGTGAACTATAAGCCTCCGGCAGGTTTTGATTTCAGTTTTGAGATCTGTGTGGGCCCCTCTACCGCGGGCGTTATTTCCTTTTTGAAAAAGTTTAGGGTATAGGATTTATTTCTCTTTCGGAAGGGCAATTAATCCCGCAGACGGTTTTTTTTTTAAATATGGTGTATTAATGAAAAAAGAGCCGCAGCACAGTGCCGCGAAGGTGGACAAAAATCGACTATCTTGAAACTTAGATGTTTTGATGTCAAGTTACAGCTAAAACTCCAACTAAGAGAAATTCGTAAGTTATTTTGTGATAAAAACAACTTTCAGCCTCACACACCCCCTCAAAGTTCACCTATTTTCTACATACCATTTCATTTCGGCGCTTCGCACATAAAAGTGGTCGCAGTTAAAAATTTGTTAAAAATACATTTTTATTCCTAGCAAGATCAACTTTTGCAATTTGATAAAGATATATACGACAAACCAAAAAATGTATGGTTCATGAAAAAAACAAATATTTTTTTTATTAATAAATAAATATATGATTAAACATACCATACGTCAGACATACGTCGCTAAAAGTGCCAAAAAAAATTTTAGAGGTCCAGGGTGATTTGAAATGAAAAAATTATCAGCTAGTTAAAATACTTAAACATGCATCACGGTATGGGAGCCAAAAACAAAGGTATACGAATATTTACATAGAGTATATATATATATGGAGCGCAATGACACCAGTTTACAAATAATATATTAACCAATTCGGGTAAGCAAATAAATGCAATCGAAACACCTTACAGCGCCCGAACAAAAAGAAAATAAAAATAAATAACATACCTATTACTCTTTATCTGCATAAAGAATAATATTTTGCTTAAGCACCAAACAAAAACAGCTTGAAAATGATAGTACAAATGTATACACATCAGGGAGTTCCAATTTTTTATATATATATACATATATATTTTTTTTTGTTTTTGATTCTTTTTATAATTTTGTTCACCTAACTAATCACATTACCTGTGCAAAATTTCAACGTTTTACTATTAGTGGAAAATGTTGCTGAACGCGAGTTTAAAATTTCATGAATAAATTGTATTTGACATATCTGTGGCAATTTGCAATAATCGCTTAAGTCGAAAAATATGATTTCGAGATAAATTGATTTTTATATTCGAAGGCGTTTCTCAGCAAATCATAAAATTCGATTAAAAACTATGGACGCAAAATCAGTGAGCCATTCACAATGTTGCGATCAAATTTTGTAAATAAAACAAAAAGTCATGAAGAAATTTGATTAAGTACATCTACTTTGACTGTTATAGCAAGTTTATTATACCTCTATTGTAAGTTAAGCCTAAATATTTTTATTTATATCTTTTGATTGAATTAAGTTATAAGCATGGACAAGCATGGGGTTTTTAAAGAAATATAGAGTTTTAAAAGGAGAATAACGTGGTATATATAACTCGAAATCTTCCTAAGTCGACTTAAGCGGTTATTGCTTGTGACCACAGATATTTTTTTACCCATTTACACAAAAAAAAATATTTTAAATATAAAACATCGATGAGTTATGTTTTTATTAACATATAACAGCGATTATTACTTACTTACTTAACAGCGATTATGGCCCGGTTTCACCAACGTGACTAAAGCTAAAACTAAGTTTTGACTTAGTTTAGCCCAGATTTGAGGCTAACTTACTTTTGGGTTTCACCAAATAGTCTAAGAAAATAGCTTTGTAACCAACCTTTTATGGCGAATACTGGGTTTTTTGGTTGTTTTGGTTGCTGTATTTGCTCATTTTTTTGTCATATTCGCTCTGTTGGTAGTTGAATTTGCTAAAGCGACTCAAATTCTTAGTTTAGTTTTAGTCAAGGCAAAAGCTGACTAACTTGTGACTTAGCTTAGTTGCATGGTGAAACTGAAAACGTAAAAAAATCGGCTTAACTAAGTTGAGACCGGTTGGTGAAACCGGGCCTATGCTTTATTTTAAAGAATTGTTTTTTCTAAAGGTTAACATGTAAGGAAAAACCTACTTAATTTTTCAAATTACCGTAATGTATTCACTTAGGGAGTAGAGTTTCGACAAATTTTAAGTATTAACTCTATTTTTCTGAACACTTAGCAACAATGATATGCCATATTTCATTTTTAAATAATGATGTGCAAAAACTCGGTATTTTTTTAATGAGTACCCGTTACGAAAAAACCGATTACTTTTTTAAAATTAGAGTAATATAGACACTTCATATGTAAAGTTTCAATAAATTCTGACAACTCCTTCATGTTTTCGTAAACACCACAATCAGCAATGATTATGCCTTATTTGTCTTTCATATAGTAATGTAAAAAAAATCGTTTTTTTTAATGGGTACCCGGTACCGAAAAATCAATTTCATTTTTGAAATTAGCATGGCTTAGTCCTTTTAGGTGTACGGTTTCAACAAGTTCTGAATACTATTTCGGTTTTTATAAACATATGTCTACGATGATTATGAGTTATTTTACCTTTTTAAAAAATTGTAAAAAAATAGTTTTTAATTAACATGCTGAAAAACGGATTTCTTTTCTGAAATTGGATTAAAACAACGCGCGATTTTTAATTCCAATTTTTGTTTTTTTTAAATATTGTGTATTATTATTGGAAAAAGCGCCGCAGCCGAGAAATTGGAATAAAAATCACGCGATTTTTAATTCTAAATTTCAGTTTTTAAAAACATAATGTATTTTCGTTTACTTTGGAGAGCACAGTAAAGCATAGTACTGAGTTCGAGTTTCACGTGAAACTGCTGTCAAAATCCATACAAAAAAACTGGTTGAGAAACATGTGTGAAATTTCACAGATATTTCACGCCAAAGTTGTACTGAGTTCCTGCCGTGAAAATGTTGCGCAACGTGCTAGCAACATCATGCCAGCAACACTTTTTCACGCCAAATTAAATGTACAATGCCATTTATTTTCGAGTGAAAAGTGACATTTGTTGAAATTTGAATTTATATTTTGTATAAAAATTTTTTATTGGCCATAATTTGAAAGTTGGTTCTGAGGCAATGCTCCAACTTTTTTTTTTTTTTTACATTTGCTCATTTTTGTTTTGGCATTTATTCTCATTTGACACACATTTTTTCTTGAAACATTTCACGGCAAAATAATTGCATGTTGCTGGCGAAATTTCACGGCGGTGAACTCAGAACTAGGCTTTATTATGAAAAGCGCCACAGGCGAAAAATTGGAATAAGAAATTGCGCGATTTTTATTCTCAGCTGTACTAGTACACAGAGTATTATAGTTTTAATCACATAACGGTAGATTGTAACAGAATGAAATAATCGAGATAGATATAGACTTATATATATCAAAATGATCAGGGTGAAAAGAGAAATCGATTGAGTCATGTCCGCCCGTCTGTAAACACTCTAACTCGCGCAAAAATTGAGATATTTTGATGAAATTTGAAATGCAAGTTGGTATCGGGAATGGGACTTCATGGGAAATGGATTCAATACCAACGAATATGGGCGAAATCGGAACACGCCTTTCCTATATAGAAAAAATAGGAAATTCGGTATCTCAGTCACTAATATAGCTGGAGCGATGAAATTTTACCCACGTATTGGGCCCAGGCCCCTATGAAGAAATTTGATGAAATTTTGGAAAATGGGCGGTGCCACGCCCACTTATTAAGGGTCAAACATTGAAAGCTTTATATGTCATAACTCATAAACTATTTAAGATATATCGATGAAATTTGGTACGCGTGATTTACTTACTTAGGCAAATGTTTTGACGGAAAATAGTTAAAATCGGTTGACGGCCACGCCCACTTTTATATATGTGTATTATAAAGTGACCTAATAAAAACATTTTAAGCGATATCTCTGTCAAATATAAAGGTATATCATTGAAATTTTATGGCAGGAATCCAACTGCGGATGTAAAACGAAAAACACAAAAATTTTGGAAAATGGGCGTGGCACCGCCTCTTTTTAGAAGCAGGAATATACGAGATTTCTGAGTCCATAACTCGACAAATAATTTATATATAATGACGACACTTGGTGTGTACACTTTTATTACTTACATGTTAAAAATTTTTGCGAAATCGGTTGGCGACCACGCCCACTCTTACATATGGGAATTATAAAGTGGCCTAATAAAATATTTTAAGCGATATCTTTGTCAAATATAAAGATAATTCATTCAAATTTTGTGGCATGAGTTCCACAATAGACCGGAAACAAAAAATAGAAAAATTTGGAAAATGGGCGTGACACCGCCTCTTTTTAGACAAAGGAATATACGAGATTTCGAAGCCCATACCTCGACAAATAATTGATATATTATGACGAAACTTTGTTTATACACTTTTATAACTTGTGTTAATAGACACGCAGAAATTTATTGAAATCGGTTTATGACCACGCCTACTTTTTAAAAAGATATTTCTGGAACACCCTTTAGGAATTTGTAACGTGACATCTTTGTAACTAGAAGTCATAAAGGAATGAAATTTTGCACAAAGAATAATATTCATATGCTTAGTTGGATGACTGATAAAAATGTTGAAAATGGGCGTGGCTACGCACACTTTATGCAGCACTTGCTTTATATAAAGTACACCGTGTTTCCATCAAACGCAAACAAACAATGAAAGCATACAGCTGAATATCTAATGTTCGATTCCACTCGAACTTAGGCTTCCTTACTTTTTAATTCCAATTTTTGGTTTTTTTAAATATTTAGGTGATTCACAAAGTGTCATAAAGTCATATGTCATATTAAAATATTGTACGGAAATAGTTATAAGACTTTTCCGAAGCCCTGTGAAGAAGTAAACAAAAACAGCTGATCAAATACGACGACCCAAAAACATATCATGCAGAGTTGTATTTATTTAGTACACATATAGCCTAGAATGCAACAACAAAATATTATGACTTATGACGATATCGCCCGTTTTATGCAATAGGGATTTAACTCGAAATTTTCGATTTCTGGGATTTTGCCATATTGTTCAATAAGAGGGTCGTGCCTTTGAGTCTAGCCTTATTAAATGCTCAAAAGGATAAAAAATGGCGGAAATAAAAGTGATTTTGTAGTTAGCCGTAGAAGGAAACTATTTGAAATTATAAAAGTTTATTTGCGTGTTCCCGAAATAAACTTTTTTTTAGTTAAATCCCTATTGCATAAAACGTGCGATATGACGCAATATGTACAGGATATGAATCCCCTAATTGTGTATTCTAACTGGAAAAAGCGCCGCAGGCGAAAAATTGTCAGGACTTAATAGTTTTTGAAAGGCGATATCAATGATCTTGATACGAGGATATGATAAGAGATTCTTTTTTGGCCAATCATACGTGTAACAAATCAAGAAAATCACAAGAGTAAGTAGTCAAAAGTAAAGTGGAGGATGGCTTCGTGTGTAAAAGTCCACGTAAGTGGGGAAAGCTTCTGACTGCCATCCACCTGGGGGTGGCCAGAGCGATTCTTTTGCATGCAAGCAGCTCACGACTTCCGCGCAGTGTCCTCTGGATAGCCACCGAACACCCGTTTGGTGGTGAACTAAAGTGAGAAGGCGACAACTCGACAAGGCCACTCCGACATATTCGGTTTAAGGGCTTGTTGAGGGGAATAACTGCAGCGTCTGTTCACCAGAAGGTGCGGCTGCGAGCGGGCGTCTGTCTTGGAGCAAGCGGCTCGCTATATAAACGTGTAACAATATACAACTCCCGCAGGGCGGGTTGTGCGTCGGGCTTGGGACCCACCACGTAAAAATCTTATCCAATGAAAACAACAACAAAGCCTCGGATGAGACCACCCCTTTCTGATGACAACCACGGCAAACGTTTAAAGGACTATGATTTGAGGGTAAGCACCTGGAACGTCCGGACCCTTAATTGGGAAGGTGCCTCTGCCCAGCTGGTTGATGTCCTCGAAAGAGTGAAAGCTGACATCACCGCCATACAAGAGATGCGGTGGAAGGGGCAAGGCAAGAAGAAATGTGGGCCTTGCGATATATATTACAGTGGCCATGCAGAGGAGCGTATATTTGGTGTTGGTTTTGTGGTGGGAAAGAGACTCAGCCGCCGAGTACTGTCGTTCACGCCAGTGAACGAGCGTCTAGCCACCATCCGCATCAAAGCGAGATTTTTCAACATATCTCTCATCTGCGCCCACGCCCCGACGGAAGAGAAGGACGATGCGATCAAAGACACTTTCTATGAGCAGTTAGAGCATGCCTACGACCGCTGCCCCCGTCACGACATTAAGATTGTGCTTGGCGATTTTAATGCCAGGGTGGGTAAGGAAGGTATCTTTGGCAGCACAGTCGGAAAATTCAGTCTCCACGACGTAACCAGTCCCAATGGGACGAGGCTGATCGACTTCGCCGGGTCACGAAACATGGTCATTAGCAGTACCAGATTCCAACACAAAAAAATACACCAAGCCACATGGCTGTCTCCTGATCGAAAAACGCGAAATCAAATTGATCACGTCATGATCGACGGCAGACACAGCTCCAGCATCCTAGATGTGCGCACAATCCGTGGTCCCAATGTCGACTCCGACCACTATCTTGTAGCAGCCAAGGTACGCACCCGCCTCTGTGCAGCAAAGAATGTGCCAGCAGGACAGCAAGGAAAGTTTTAAATCGAAAGGCTGCACATGACGCAGACAGCCAATGAATACACCACTCGGCTCTCACTCCTGCTCTCTGAGAGCAACCCTTCACCAAACGATGTATCTGAGGAATGGGAACACATCGCTCGTTCACTTCGTATCGCCGCTGAGGAATCTATAGGATACAAGCGAGCCCACAAAAACACCTGGTACGACAAGGAATGTCGCGATGCCTCGGAAAGAAAGAACGCCGCCTACAGGGCTACATTGTGTGCGGGCGCAACGCGAAGCGTATGGGAGCGTTATCGAACGGCGAAGAAGGAAGAGAGGCGCCTTTTTCGAAGGAAGAAAAGGGAGGCTGAAAGGCGCGAGTGTGAAGAGCTTGAGATGCTGGCGGGTAGGAACGATGCTTGAAAATTCTATCAAAAAATCAGGCGGATGACTGAAGGTTTCAAGACCGGGGCAAATTCCTGCCGGAATGATAACGGTGATCTGGTAACTGATGTCCAGAGCATACTTAAGTTGTGGAGGGATCACTTCTCCTCCTTGCTAGATAATGGCAACAGTGAAAGTGCGGAAGGAGAAGATGTACGACCCGAATCCCCAATAGCAGATGATGGTAGGCATGTTCCACCACCTGATCATGACGAAGTGCGAATAGCAGTATCTAGGCTTAAGAATAACAAGGCCCCGGGCGCTGACGGCTTGCCAGCCGAGCTATTCAAACATGGTGGCGAAGAGTTGATAAGGAGCATACATCAACTCCTATGCAGAATATGGTCGGACGAGCGCATGCCCGACGATTGGAACTTAAGTGTGCTCTGCCCAATCCAAAAAAAGGAGACTCCACAGTACGCGCCAATTATCGTGGGATAAGCCTCCTGAATATCGCATATAAGGTCTTAGCAAGTGTATTGTGCGAAAGACTGAAGCCTATCGTCAACAATCTGATTGGACCTTATCAGTGTGGCTTCAGACCTGGTAAATCTACCATCGACCAGATCTTCACAATACGACAAATACTGGAAAAAACCCATGAAAAAGGATCCGACACACACCATCTCTTTGTCGATTTTAAAGCCGCTTTTGATAGCACAAAGAGGAATTGCCTGTATGCCGCAATGTCTGAATTTGGTTTCCCTGCTAAACTTATACGGCTATGCCAAATGACGTTGACTAACACCACCAGCTCCGTCAGAATTGGGAAGGACCTCTCCGAGCCGTTCGAGACCAAACGAGGTTTCAGACAAGGTGACTCTCTTTCGTGCGACTTCTTCAATTTGATGCTGGAAAAGATAATACGAGCTGCAGAACTTAACCATACAGGAAGCATCTTATATCACAAGAGTGTGCAACTGCTGGCGTACGCCGATGACATCGACATCATTGGCACTAACACGCGCGCCGTATGTTCTGCCTTCTCCAAGCTGGATAAAGAGGCTAAGAAAATGGGTTTGGCGGTCAACGAGGACAAGACGAAGTACCTCCTGTCATCACACAAAGAAACAGCACGCCTTGGCAGCCACGTCAATGTTGATAGCTACAAATTCGAAACTGTTAAGGACTTCGTCTACCTGGGAACCAGCATTAACACCAAGAATGATGTCAGCACGGAGATCCAACGAAGAATCACGCTTGCCAATAAATGCTACTTCGGACTAAGTAGGCAACTGAAAAGTAAAGTCCTCTCTCGACAAACAAAAATCACACTCTACAGGATCGTTCCAGTCCTCATGTACGGCGCAGAAGCATGGACAATTTCAAAATCAGATGAGATGGCACTTGGAGTATTCGAGAGAAAAGTTCTTCGTAAGATTTATGGACCTTTGCGCGTTGGCGTGGGCGAGTATCGACGGAGATTTAACGATGAGCTGTACGAGCTTTACACAGACATCGACATTGTTCAGCGAATAAAGATCCAGCGGCTGCGTTGGGCAGGTCATGTCGTGAGAATGGACGAAGGCGCTCCGGCCAAGAAAGCATTTCTATCGAAACCCGCTGAACGCAAAAGAAAAGGGAGACCTCCACTGCGTTGGGAAAATCAGGTGGACAGCGATGCTGCCTCCCTAGGTGTTCCCAAGTGGCGCCATGCCGCACGAAACAGAAGCAATTGGCGCGCTCTGTTGGACTCGGCCAGAATCGTCTAGACGGTTAAGCGCCAATCAAGAAGAAGAAGAAGTATCTAAAGTGGCCATCTCAAAAATAAAGAAAAAACGATATGAAATTTTCGAGGCAACCAAGAAAACTTTGCACAAGTTGGAATATCCCGTTCTCGAGGCAAGGTTGTATAAATGGTTTTTGAACCAAAGGCAACGCAATTGTGCAGTTAGTGGTCCAATTTTAAAATCAAGAGCTAAGCTTGAATTTGCCAAAATGTACCCTGAAAAAAATTTTTATGCAAGTGATGGATGGCTAGCAAATCTTATGTACGTAAATTAAATCTAAGTTTCTGCTTTGTAATAATTAAAACTGAGATATTCAAATAAATTTGATATGTTATATCCCAAGAATTATGTTTATTACCGTATTCTATCAGATTTAAAAACCACCTGGAAAAGTTAATATTTCGGAAAAGTTAAATGCCCTTGGGACCGTTTGGTTAACTTTTGTGCGATTCTACTGTAATGTTAACTTTTACGTACTCGTTACTTTTTGTTGTTAAAAATTTTACTCTTCCGGAAAATTTTTGGTTAAGGACTTTCCCTTGTTGTTTCAAAAATACGTTTGTATTTAAGTCAACAACGGAAGCTGTTGGAAAAATTTGTCACCTGAAAATAAATTTTTGTTTGCATTTTTATCTTCATCTTCCCTCCATCCGGGTTCCAACTACAAATATATAGCCTCCGCTTGTTCCCCCCTTCTTCTCTCCTTCTACGCCTTCACTGCTTGTTCTTTATTTTACATCCGGAACCATGACATCAACCTGAAATTCAATCCAACGGCAGCACATAGTGGAACATTCAACATTACACAGACCCCAACTTTAAAGGTCCGGTTTACTTGCATAGCACAGCAGCGGGCAATATAAGAACTGTCGATTTATTAATTAACCATGGTTGCACGGCTTTGCGAAGTTTAATCATCTCTATGCGCTATATGTTTTGCGCTGCCCTGCTTTGCTATACTATGCAAGTATAACCGGGCCTTAACGGTTAACACTAATACACGTATTCTGTAAGCTGTCTCAAGTCACTAATTGAGACTTTTTCGTGGTGAGATTGATTTTGAGACAATTTGGTATTCTGTAAGCGAGCTCACGTCTCAAGTCTCAAAAAATACGTCACTAATTAGTGACCTGGTGGCGAGGAGGTCACAAAATAAACAAAACATTGAGGTTAACTAAATAAAGCGTAAAAATTTATAAGAACTTACAAATTTGTTTGCTCTTTGCTTGTTCGCTTGCTATTTTCTGTACTAAAATAAGTTTATTTTTATGAAATTAGCAAAATAATAAAATTTTGCTGGTTTTGCTAACTTATACCATGTCTCCACATAACGTGTTTGGCTCTTTTTTTCTGCATTTTCTCTCTCAATCTTGTTTCGACACGGAAACCAGTGCCGAATCTCGCCAATTTCCATATAAATTTTTGAGAGCGAGTGAAGATTGAAACACTGTTTCATTCTGAATCATCTTGCCAACCTCCATGATATCGATGTCTTCTCTAATTTTGTATCGAAAATCTATCGAAATCTCACACAGACCAAAACAAAGACGCAAAAATAAGCAACAATACAAATATTTAAGAAGAACAAGAAAGAGAAATGTCAAACTGAATCACGATTAGCCACGTGGAGACGGGTTATTGAGCGAGATGTTTTGCTACATGTTTCTCTGGTGAATCAAGTTATGTGGAGACGGGCTTTTACTTTTTTCCACCCATTTCGATCAAGTGTAAATAGCACTGTAGAAGTAAATAGTGATGAGATACGACATTTATCGATATTTCAATGTTTTACGTTACATGATTTTTTTGCGAATCGGTTCAGATAAAACACTTATAAAACATTGGACCGCAGTCATAGTCGTTCACTAAAATCGGGTTTAGTTAAAATCGGTATTAAATTTAGAACGACGTTTAAAAGAGTGGTGTGTCATAGTAGAGCTGCAAAACTATCGATGGCACTATCGATAGTATCGATAGTTTTTTTTTCGTGTCACTATCGATAGTTTTTTTCCACTATCGATGGTTATCCCTATTCATTCTTGTAGTTTGGTCCCAAGAGTAGGGATGGCAAAAAAAATTTAATAATCGATTAACCGTTTTTTAGGTTAATCGAAAGGGTTCGATTATTAATCGCGAATAATCGTAGGGAATTAACCGATTATAACCGTTTTTCGATTACAATTACTGATAAATTAATACGTAGTACCCCAAGAAGAAAAACAAGCTAATTTTTATACATACTATGTATGTGTGTTCGTTTTTATTATAATAATAAACTTGCAGGAAGTTTACAGTTTACGAGATAATTGTCGTTAAGGTTAGATGGGTCCATAGATATTACCCCAGAGAATTATCTCGGCTAAGGATTATTTTTTTTAAAGCGCGGCTGAAGGCCGCCAACGCAAAATATTGTTCTACACACATACATATATGCATTTTCTCGTTTTAATACGTGCTTTTATCTCGGAAATAAATCGTAGTTTTCGTGTTTTGTTTGGTAAATTTTAAAACCTTAACAACAAATATCTTGTAAACTACAAGCCTCCGGAAACTTTTGATTTCAGTTCCAAGTCCTGTGAGAACCCCTCTGCCCCGCTGAAAAAGTCATTTATTTCGGGGCGTTGTTCCTTAATGGAAAATTTTCCCAAAAACAATTTTAAGGAGGTGCGAATTAATTCAAATCCGTATATAAATGAAATCATATTTAAAAAAAGTTGTGCACATTTATCTGCACATTGCGCTTACTTAAATAACATCATCAATCATTCATTAATACTAACATTTTGCCTTGAAAAATAATTTACAAAATATAAGGATTTATTTCATGAAGATAGCCATTTAATTATTGTACTGAGATGGTTTAAATTTTTAATAATGCCACTTTCCTTAAAAAAATATACAATAAACGAAAAAATCGTCATTTATTGAAAAAAATTGTCAAATCATTGCATAAAATCGTCAATACGGCAACGCTGGCTGGAGGGAACGTATATTGCGATTTTTTGGATATACTCACAAAACCGTAGGTAACTGAATTCGGACTCGAATGAAAAGGCGGTAATTCTCGATTATTTCCTTTCGATTATTTTCGACTTTAGAGGAAAAAGGTTAATCGAAAAAATAATCAAAAGGAAAAAACCGATACATTTTAACCGTTAACCGAAAGAAAATAACCGATTATAATCGTTTTTCCGGTTATAGTTGCCATCCCTACCCAAGAGAAGAATACTGAATGTTAGGGAGGAGTTGGATTTCGATATCAAATTGGTCAAATTAATACTCGATTTTTGAAAGTTTTGATTTTCAAATTAAGTTTTTTATAAAAACTTGTAAAAATCAGAAGAAAATTTATTTTTTAAAAATTAGCCCGTTTAATTGTTAACGTAATATCAAAGATATCTGATAAAAAAATTATTTTTAGCGATTTCTTTCATGTGAAACAAAAAGGATATTTTATGGACTAAAAACTCGGTTATATGACTCATCCGTGTATAGACAAAAGATAAAATTTGTTTGTGACTTCACCCTCTCATAGGGTAAGCGTTAATCAGAGGTTGAGTAAACGGCCCTTAAGCTAAAGATATGGATACTTATGAAGATGAAAAGGTTTAATTTAACCAAAAAATGCTATATATATAAGTGAAGTATTTAATTCCTATTTGTTGTTCTTTTGTTAATTAATTAATGTTATGCGTTAAAAAAAATTAAAGACTTTGAAACAGAAAATGTAAACAAAACCATCCCTCTTTTTAAGGTTTAATTTAACCAGAAAATGCTATATACATACACAGCGAAAAAAGTACAATGGTTTTTTCAACCAACTTCTTGGTTAATGTTTTATTGGTTGATTTATTCATGTCAAAAGGAAAAAATGTAATATGTACATTTTCATTGTACCATTAACCAATATTTTGGTAACAATCAATATCAAACAAAGTTGGTTTCCCCAACGTGTATATTTGTTATATACCACATGTGTGTCTGAGGCATAAGTGAAGTATGTATCTAATTCTTATTTGATCTTTTATTTAATAATTGTTTTGCGTAAAAAATTAAAGACTTTTTGGAAAGAAAACTGTAAACAAAACCATCCCTCTTTTTATTTTAGTGAAATGTTCATAAAAAACTATCGATAGTATCGATAGTTTTTTTTCGACTATCGAAACTATCGAGTGGTCCGACTATCGATGGTTTTGCTGCTCTAATGAGTGCCACCATTAAGGTTCAGACATTGATGACTTATAAGTATTTCTGTATCATTAACCCTAATCACCGAATTTTGAAAAGTTACGTAAAACCGAAAGTGAGACTCTGAGGCTCACCTATGTGGAAATTTTGAAACACATTATTTTGGTATTTGTTTTTTACTTTTATTTATGCAGTAATGAATGCAGAAGCATTTTTATACATTCTTATAACGGTTTATGACAATTTTTTTAGTATATAAAGATAAAAAAGGTAATTTCATAAAATAGGGGATATTAATGAACTGCAATTTTCACACATTTTTGTAGTTGTTGAATGTTCATTATAAATGGTATTATTACATCTGTTATAAATTTTTTTTCGTGCAGACAATGAGAAAAACTAAGAATCAAATGAATATGAATAAATATTTCATATGATCGCCCCTAATATATATTTTCCGCGATCAAATTTAAAAATTTTAAAACGCAACATTCGTGGTGAAATTACTGACGCATAAAAGCAGACGATCGTTCGTTTCTCTATCTGAACGCATCTTTTCCGTAATTTAGAATCTCAGTAAACAGAAAATGATAAGATTTTAATGGTTTTGATATTGCTCACTTTACCGTTCTCCATAATTTTATGACATCATATGATCTATAGATCTATGGTCAAATACGACGAATTCACCAAAATCCGGGGGAAGTATGGTGAGTTAACAATGCAAAAACCTTACTGGATAAACCTTGTAAACAACGGATTCAAAATTAAGTTGAATTCTAGAAATGTAAGCTTATTACGATAAGGATACTTAAGGTGAGTCTTTGAGGCTCACTTTCGGTTTTTCGTTACAATTTTATACGATTGCAAAAAAAATGGTTAAAATAAATAAATAGCCCAAAGATCAACATTATTTCATAATTTATGAACACAAATGGAGGAATACCCAAAATTTCAAGCAAAAAGCTTTTTTGGTTTAGGAATTATTCGCTTTTAAACTTTAAAGTGAGACTGAGAGGCTCACTTTAGAGGATTAGGGTTAACCTTATTGTAACTTTATCGCTATCCATGTGAGCTGTTAGTGGTGCCGTAAATCTGTAAACAGCTGACACTGGTCGAGGCAGATCTTGGAAGGTAGGCGCATAGGCGAATTCAGAAATTTCCCATGTATTTTGTTATTGTAATTGGTAGATTGTAATGTAAAAATAATATTTTTCTTGGTTAAAATCTGAATTCGCTTGGGACTCGCCCATTACTATTGGCCATGATGTGAATTCGCTTTGATTTTGATATTATAATCTACCTTTGTAAATAAAAAAAGAAGTTTCTGAATTCGCATATGCGCCTACCTTCCTATAACTGCTTTCACAAGTGTCAGCTGTTTACGGATTTGGGGTTGCTAACCAAAATCCAATTGGTCTGTAAGTTAAGGATACAGCTACAGAATTACGATAAGGCACCAATGACTAGTAACACAGCTTGTCGTAAGGTTGGTTGAATCAGCTGTTTTATAAGGTTACGAATAAGTCACCAATGTCTGCACTTTTAAAAAGCTTACTGAATTACCTTTCGTCTGATACCAAATTTATGCAATTCGGTTAAGGGGTTCGCTAGTTATTGGCCTTGGAGTTTTATTTTGGAGTTAAAAAATAAAACACCAAATTTCTATTTTATCGCTGTCCTTAAAAAATAAAACTCCAGATTTTTATTTTATAGCTGGCGTTTTTTAAAAAAAAATTAATAGGGTCCAGGTTATTGATCCTGGAGGTCCTGGGATGAAAGTAAAGTTAATAATTTGGTCCAAGGACACTATATAGCCCTGGAGTTTTATAGCATCGAAAAAAAAAAATAATTTTTATTTTCGGTCCCTGCAAAAAACTATTTAGACTGAAAAAAATTAAATTTAATTTTTTGTATATGTAGTGCCCAAAATCGATAGTCCTGCACTCAAGGATACCAAATATAAATTGGCCAGCGTAGAACTAAACTGGTCTATCTAAAATTTTTTCAGAAATCGAGTTATGCACATTTTTGAACTTGAAAATCATAAATTTATCCGTGCAAAATTGATGTAGGTCTTATTTCTGCATCAAAGTGTCCAAACGATAAAAATGTCACTTTAGAATTCACGTCCTTTTGTCAATTCAAGAAATTCTAAAGTGGTCCAACTAGCATAGACTACCATAGACCAGTATGATCTTACACCAGATGAGTGGATGGAATTGGTTAAAAATTGTAGAGAGCATGTTCCTTTTGATGTTAATAATATGGCGGGGAAATTTATGTCATTTGACGAACTACGGCCAATGTTCAGGGACTACCAGATTATAGTAGACGACGCACATTGGGGTATTTAATCAATCTGGGCGGCCAAAACTCTTTTTTGGCTTTAAGTTGTTGTGGTGATTTCAATTCAATTTAACATAAAAAAAATGTGGCTGCACATTTTTAAAAAGTGATGTAGTGAGACCAAACTAACCTCAGATTTGGATTCAGAACGTCGAAATACATGCTAGTAGGTTAGTTCGATGAAATGTGCCATCTGGGGCTTTTTTTAGCTTTTCGCAATTTTCTCGAAATTTTGGGGGTATATTGGACAAGCGGACTTTGGATTCGGATTCAGCAAGTCGATTTATATGCTCCTAGATGGGTGTTGTCGAATCCACAAACAACTAATTTTTTTTTGTGTGGGGTCTTTTTCCCAACGTGAAAAATCGCCTGTTTTTCTTAAAACCGGAAAAAACCGGGACCGATTTTTCTTGAACTCAAAATAACAGGGAACAGACTATCTAAACAAAAAAAGAGTCAGTGCCGGGCAATGCCGGGCACCTAAACAAAAACCCTTTTGAAAACAAAAAATTGGGAATTTTTTTTTTTAATACATCATTTTTTAAAAATGTAATTAAGAAGACGCTAACAACTAACTAAATCTCAATAAACATGAATTTTGTACTCGATTACCTTTATTATAAGAATCCATAACAGTATTCTAAAAAACTTCACTTAAAACCGTAAAAATATTAATTGGAAATGTTGAAACTTTAAGAACGTTATAAAATGCCGCGAGAAATACACGAATGACCAAACTTTCATTGACTTGAAAAACTTTGTGTTTGAGTTTTGAGAATAAACTTTTATTGAAAATGATGCGTTAGGGTCCTGGCCTATTAAAAAATTTTATTTTTTGGAAATCGGGCCAGTTTTACGAAATGAGGTTTTGGCCGCCCAGATTGATAAAATACCCCTATGTGCGACGGTGCAAAAGTTTCCCAAATACGAAGGGAAAAATTTGTCAAGGGTGAATCTGTCATGCAGTTTAATGATGATTATTGTGAAACATATAAATCCGTCAATATAAAGAAATCTAACGTGAACCTACATGATTTCATAGACTTCTTGCAGAATTTTACACCAGATCAGGGCAGCGACATACGCGTTTTGAAATTAAAAAAAAATGCAGGATATAAAAAAAATGTTGAAATTTGTACCACCGATTCATCACCCCTCTTACCTGTCTCTCCACATGTAAACCGCAGAGATGAAACAGAAAACAATCCAGAAGATTTTCTACCAGGCCCCCGTGGAGAAAACTAGGTTACTGTTACTTTTAATGAAGAGGTGATCATTTACGATTTGTGGCCGCTGTGGTGCAGTGGGTAGAGTGCTCGCCTGCTATGCCAGAGGTCTCCGGTTCAAACCACGGTCCGAGCAAAACACCAAAAAATTTTTTTAATTAGTAAAAATCCAATTATTGGATTTTTTAATAGCACTGCCCTCTCGGCAGTGGGCGGCATACCCTCCGAGTGTATTTCTGCCATGAAAAAGCTTCCCACAAAAAATGCATTCGCCGTTCGGAGCCGGCATAAAACTGCAGGTCCACCCAATTAGTAGGAAAAACAAAAAGGAGCACACCTGGAATTGGGAGAGAAGCTCGGCCATAAAACTCGTCAGAGTTATAATAGCGCCATTGTATTATTATTATTATTATTATATCATTTACGAACATGTGTATGTTATTTTTGTAATGAAAGTACTTCCTTTCACATATTTTTTGTTTTATTCATATAATTTTCAATTTATAGTTCAAACTTTCTTAAAAATTAAAAATTCTGAAATGGTCTATGTAACAAGTTTTCTTGTAAAATATAAATATTATATAAAAACGTTTCTATAATAATTTTTTTTTAATGGAGAATGTTAAGTTAACTATTAAGCTAACATAATAATTTACAATATTCACTTAACATACATCAACAATCGCACACCGCATTAAAACGCGTTTCATCTGTTTTCTCCAATTTTGTGTTTTGTTAGATAGACCAGTTTAGTTATATGCTAGCCAATTTTGGTCCGGATCGGAGAAGTTTAAGGGATGTCACACACTGAACTGAAAACTGAAGCCAATGATTTGTTTTCTCCTTTTTAACTCGGCTGGCTGCGTTTGCTAATTTACTTTTCTCTAGTGACAGTTAAACAAAAGCAAATGCAATGAAAATAGTCAAGCAATTTCAAACCCAGAATAAAATTGTACAACTGAGAATGAAAAACTCGAAGTAAAACCGGAATGGGGATAGGGTAAAAATGCCAGTAAAACTAAAAATTGCAAAAAAATACTTTGCAACTTTTCACCAGTAACTAATTTAAAACTTATCTGTTTACGTGGCACGCTAATTTAAAAATACTTAGAAAAATCAAAAAGACGGATTTTTATGTAGATAGTTACATATGTATTTTAATTTATTTTTAAGTAAATGAATTTTTTTGGTTTAGTTCAATATATACATACATACATAATTATTTATACCTGAATGTTTGAGTTCAGGTTAAAATTTAATACAAAGTTTAAAGTTTTATAAAAAAACAATAGACTAAAATTATACACAATTGCTCTTGATTTGTTCTCTAATTTTCCATGTTTCAATATTTATGCTATATTCTACACCAACAATGTGTGCACTATTGTCTTAGTTGCGTTATTCAATATTTAAATTCTTGTTTGTGGTCCGTGAACTAAAGTCAATGCATACATATGTACTCGTATGTATGTAGTGAAGTGCTGCATATAAATTACCGATTTCAGGTTTTTAACACGGCAATAGTACTGCATTATAAATAACCATGGGATTTCCTTATGCTGTTGATAGATGTGGTGTCATAATAAATTGTACCAGAGGTTAGTCAACATAACTTAAAAATATAAACTGTTATACTTATTCATTACATGTATGTATTTTATATTTTTTATAGTCGGTTTTTACCTAAAATCCAGAAGTTACGGTGTCCAGTATCGTATCATTCTCTCAGAATTCTTCTCGCTTGGTTAATGTTCCAAATTAAATAATCCTGAGCCCGCATAACGAAAATCCATATACCTTATCCCGTTGTAAGATTGCAAATCTGTTAGATAATTATTGGTTTAAAAATCAAAAATCTTTCTGTTCTTACAATTTATATTTAATCCCTTTCTGTTTTAGTATAGATGCTGCCCTAGTTTGTTGGGAGTCAAAATTTTGATATGACATATCGGCGTATTAATAACTAGGGAAGCTAAACATATGCACGAAAAATTTCAAAATATGCATGCTAGTATGCCCGAAAAATAACTGAAATATGCTCGTAAATCGCACGAAAAAATCTCATTATATGCATATATGCCTAAAAAATACCTGAAATATGCTAAAAAAATGTATGTAGGTATTTCATTTCAAGCTTACATTTTTATTTAACGAATTTTGCAAAATAATAATAATATAAGAACTGAAACGTACAATTCACATTTTCCCCATTTAAAAAATTTGTTTTTAAATACTATAAAATAATTTAAATTAATTTTAGATTTGTATTTATGTAAATACATGAGATCTTTTTACAAAGCAAACGAAACCATTCCATTAATATTGCGCAGGGTTGCATTGAACTACCGTATGTTTTACTATATTTTCCACTGTGAATATTGACAAGACTGTGTAGCAAGAAAATTTTGCAAACCATCAAAATGCGTGTATATTTAGAAATTTTGAAATCCGTGATCTGGAACGAAATATTGGCAATAAACGAATTGTAAGTGAAAGTGTGAAAAGGACGGAAGTAAAGTATTTTAAACCTCAGAGCGAGAAAAATATCGCAATATTGTTACGTATTTGTCGATAGCTCGATTATTTCTATAGGGTTCGTATCGCTGAATTGTTAAATAAAAGTCTTTATTTACTTCTTAATTCACACTGCTTTATTTCACGACTAAAAAGTCTACACTTGTTTTACTTCACTTGATGTTAACACTTCTACGGTTAAATTACGACTGACTCTGGAGCGCCTGCTCGCCGCCTTATATAGTCTGTCAAACGCAATCTGGAAAATTCTGGCAACACTGGAAATTATCTGGTATCTTCTTCTAGTTCTGGCACTTTCCCTAGAGATGTGTTCAATCATTTTAGTGATGTAAGTGGAGAACCGATTATATTCGCCACACTGCCCTCCACCTAAGTCTGATCGTCCCGATCTGACACATTACTTGTCCCAAATGCTGCTAGCCTTTCCAGATGAACCACTTTCATTTTATTCCTTGGTCTTCCAATCGTTTGTATGCGATACACAACATCGTTGAGCCGTTTAATCACTTTGTAGGGCCCTTCCCAAGTACACTGCAATTTCGGGGACAAACCTTTCTTTCGCTGCGGGTTGTATAGCAAAACTAGATCTCCCTCAACAAAACCTTCTGAGTTCATTGCCTTGTCGTATCTGGCCTTCATCTTGTCACTCATGATCTTTGTTCGCTGTCTTACAAGTTCATGTATTTCTCTCATTTCCTCTTCCAGAACG
Source organism: Urophora cardui (assembly GCA_960531455.1). Taxonomy (NCBI): domain Eukaryota; kingdom Metazoa; phylum Arthropoda; class Insecta; order Diptera; family Tephritidae; genus Urophora; species Urophora cardui. The sequence goes on from OY482672.1 coordinate 110,933,516, forward strand.
TTGTTAGATTGTCTGGCATTTATTCCCGCATCAGCACTTATCCCAAATTTCAAGTCAGCTGGCAGTCGAAGATCACTACCAAAGATTACTTTTGCAGGAGTCTGACCTGTTGTATCGTGTACGGCCGATCGATATGCCATCAGGAACAGAGGAATATGAGTGTCCCAATCTCTCTGGAACTTGTCCACCACTTTTCGTAAATGTTCCTCTAATGTTCTGTTAAATCTTTCTACCATGCCGTCTGATTGTGGATGCAACGCAGTTGTTCGGGTTTTCCTAATACCCAGTGTTTTGCACAGCTCCTGAAACACAACTGATTCGAAGTTCCTTCCTTGGTCAGAATGTAGCTCTATAGGTGCACCATATCTCGCCACCCAATTGTTGGTGAATACTTCGGCTATAGTTTCTGCTTCTTGATTTGGAATCGGGTACACCTCCGGCCATTTGCTGAAGTAATCCATGACTACCAGTACATATTTGTTTCCAAGTTTGCTAGTAGGAAATGGCCCAGCTACATCCATGGCAATTCTCTCAAATGGTGCTCCTGAGTTGTATTGTTTCATCAGCCCATGACTCCTGGATTTGGGACCCTTAGCCTTTATGCACACGTCGCAGTTCGCAATCCACTCAACAACTGTCTGACGGCAGCCGACCCAATAAAACCTCTTCTTGATTTTCTCTACCGTCTTTGTTACTCCAAGATGACCTCCACTTGGACCATTGTGTAGTTCATTTAACACATCCGGTATTCTTTTCCTTGGAACAACTATCAATGTTTTAGAACTTTGACCATCTTCACTCTCCCAAACACGATGTAGGCAACCATTTACCAATTGCAAACTATTCCACTGTGCCCAATATGATTTGGCAACAGGACTTTCTGCTGACATCTCTTCTTTTGATGGTCGTTCGTTTTGCTCCAAACCAATCATTACACGTGCCAGATCTGGATCTTCTATCTGACACTTCCTTAATTGTTCCGCATTCCATTCGTCTGTAGATGTTATTGTCATTAGCCGAACATCTATGATGTCTTCCTTCTCCTCAGCTTTAGAGCAATGCTTGCATTCAAGATTACATGGTCGCCGCGACATTGCATCAGCATTTCCATGGGTACTGCCTTTGCGATGGTCTATAGAAAAGTCATAATTTTGTAGTCGCTCAATCCACCTTGCTAACTGACCCTCCGGATTTAGGAATTTCAAAAGCCATTTTAACGCTGCATGATCAGTCCTGACGTGGAATCGTTGACCATAGAGGTACTTATGGAAGTGTTTGATGCATTCTACCAATGCCAATAGTTCTCTTCGTGTTACACAGTAATTTCTTTCCGGTTTCCCAATTGATCGGCTGTAGTATGCGATAACCTTCTCCTGTCCGTAGATTTCCTGTGACAAAACACCTCCTATAGCATAACCACTCGCATCAGTATCCAAAATAAACCTCGCTCCTGGAACCGGGTATGCTAGCATTGGAGCAGTACAAAGCCGATCTTTTAACGTTTGGAAAGCCATTTCTTGTTCCTTCCTCCACTCAAAAGTCTTATTTTTCCTCATAAGCTCCGTGAGACTATTTGCTACGCTGGCAAAATTTGGTACAAATCGGCGATAGTATGTGCACAGCCCAAGAAAGCTTCGCAATTCATGTAGATTCCGAGGTCTTGGCCAATCTTTTACTGCTTCTATTTTTTCGTTATCAGTGCAGATGCCCTTTGTAGTCACTTTATGTCCCAAGTATTTTACTTCTTTCTTGAATAATGCACATTTCTTAGGACTTAACTTGAGACCAGCGCCAGCTATTCTTCGGAAAACTTCCTCCAAATTTTTGAGATGTTCATCAAAGCCTTTTCCCAATACAATGATATCGTCCAGGTACACAAGACATGTTTTCCAGTGCAATCCTTTCAGTACCTGATCCATAAGTCTCTCAAAGGTAGCTGGAGCATTACATAATCCAAATGGCATCACCGTAAATTGCCAAAGACCATCGCCAACACTGAAGGCTGTTTTCTCCTTGTCTTCCTCTTTTACTTCGACTTGCCAATAGCCGCTTTTCAAGTCCAGTGTTGAAAACCATTCCGTTCCAGATAGCGAGTCCAGAGTGTCGTCAATTCTTGGCAATGGGTAACTATCCTTTTTCGTTACATCATTCAGTTTCCGGTAGTCAACGCAGAATCTCATCTTGCCATCTTTCTTTTTAACAAGTACTACCGGAGAACTCCATGGACTGACTGATGGTTCAACTACCCCACTGTCGCTCATTTCTTGTATAATCTGGCTCACCATTTGACGTTTCGCTAATGGAACGCTGCGAGGAGCCTGACGGATTGGCCTTGCATCACCGGTGTCAATGTGATGCTTCACAATATTTGTCCTGCCTGGTTTTGTACCATCCTTATCAAATATGCTAGAATACTTGGCAAGTAATTCTTTCGCCTTTCTTTTGTGATTCTCCTGCAGTTCTTCTGTCCAAGCATTTATTTCATCTGAAAGATCTGTATTGCTAGTAGAAACTTCTCCTTGGGATTGTTCGCAATTCATGATGATGTCAACCTCTTCGCATTTTCCCAATATAGCACCTTTGGAGAGTTTGATTGGTGACTTAAACTCATTAAGTACTCTTACTGGTAGTCGTCCATCTTCTTTTGTCATAGCCAGGGTTTTTCCAACAAGTACATCGGATTTAGTTTCTGTTTCTGCTTCGACAACCCACAATTTGTTTGTCCCACAATCTCCATCAATCTTTGCCCAAATAATTGCCTCGGACTTTGGCGGTATCTGCTGATTCTCTTCCACGAGCACTTTCTTACTGCTGCATCTCTTATCGTAGCCAAAATTTAGCGGCACCTCCAAGTTTTTGTAACTCATAACCTTGTTTTTCATGTCAATCTTAATGCCTTGGTCGATTAGGAAGTCCACACCAATTATGACTTCATCAACAATTTCCGCCACTATGAAGGTGTGTAGTACGACAACATTTCCAATTACAACTTCGCATGTAACTTCCCCTAGGACTTGGGTATCCTCGCCTGTTGCCGTACGCAATTTTGCTCCATACAATGGCCTTATTTCCTTCTTTACCAAGTCAGATCGAATGATGGAATGAGATGCTCCCGTATCCACAGTCAACATTCGCTCCATTCCGTCCACCAAACCACCAATAGTAACATTACTCGTGCTTCTTCCCAACTGAGAGACAGAGATTATGGGGCATTCCATTGTGGGGACCAGCCCACGCCCCTTTTGGCTGGCCCGCTTTAGTTTAACGGCTCAGTTGATTTGGGCGCTTGTTCATACCCATCAATATTCCGCTTGCGCCCATCGGCAGTGCTGAACTTACTGGAACTATTGCTGCAGTGGCGTGCTATATGTCCTATTTTTCCGCATCTGAAGCATTTCACAGCATTACTTTTCTTTTTCTGCATTTCATTCAACGCCTCCCATATTTTGCTTAGTAAGTCTGGCGTTTCCACTTCCACACGATGAGCCTTGTAAGTGGGCTTGCTTAATAGAGATGCCGTTTCCTGTGTCAAAGCATATGAGACCGTTTCAGCGAAAGTTCCATTTGGGTTTGCATAGGTAGCCCGCTTCGTTTCAATATCTCGTATTCCATTGATGAAGCTTTGAATTTTCATTCTTTCGATGAATTCTTGAGGTGCTCCTGCGTTTGCCAAATGAGCTAGCCTCTCAATCTCAGAAGAAAATTCTTGTAACGTCTCATTTGGTTTCTGGAAGCGATTCTGCAACTCCATTTGATATATCTGCTTCCTGTGCTCGCTACCATAACGTCTTTCAATGGCACCCATAATTGCGTCATAGCTGTTCCTTTCGCCCTCGCTAACAGTCTGTAATATTTCTGCTGCAGGTCCTTTCAATGCTACGAACAGGGCAGCGACTTTGTCCTCCGCACTCCAATTATTTACAACTGCCGTTTTCTCAAATTGTAGCTTGAATACTTGAAATGGACCACTTCCATCAAACGACGGAGGTTTTATCTTCTGTGTAGCAGTTGAAGCGTCTGGACGACTTAGTTGAATATCCTGAAGACGGGCTTTCAATGCTTTTACATCGTCCTCTAATTTTTCTTGTCTTTCTTCAAGGACCTCCTTAACTTGTATAATTTTTGCATCCTGTGCCTTGAATTGTAAGGACATGCGTTCTTCTTGTGCCTCCAACTGAGCCGCAATGCCGGACACCTGTGATGAAAGTACTGACTGTTGCAATTCCATTTTTGACGTTATCTGTGCCTGTTGTTCTTCGATTTTTGTCGACATCTGTGCCTGTTGATCTTCCATTTTTGCCGATATCTGTGCCTGTTGTTCTTCGATTTTTGTCGACATCTGTGCCTGTTGATCTTCCATTTTTGCCGATATATGTGCCTGTTGTTCTTCCATTTTTTTCGACATTTGTGTCAGCACAGCCAATATCGAGTTCATGTCTACGTTTGCTACTGACTGTGGAGCCTCTTCCTTCTGGGTTTCTTCCTTTTGCACCTCTTCCACATCGTCGTTGAAATCAAACTCATCTACATTAATGTTATATGCTTCCATAGCTACTCTTAACCTTGCCTGTAGTTCAATTTTATTGCCGGTGGTACTCAGGTTTCTCTTTTCTAACTCCCTTTTAAGTTCTTGGATTTTCAGATCATTTAACTTTGCCATTATTCTTATTTCGTTATCCTTGTCTCGTTATCCTTGTTTCCTTATCCTTGATTCGTTATCCTTGATTCGTTATCCTTGCTTCGTTATCCTTGGTCCTGGAATTTATTTAACAATTCCAATTCTGACACCAATTGTTACGTATTTGTCGATAGCTCGATTATTTCTATAGGGTTCGTATCGCTGAATTGTTAAATAAAAGTCTTTATTTACTTCTTAATTCACACTGCTTTATTTCACGACTAAAAAGTCTACACTTGTTTTACTTCACTTGATGTTAACACTTCTACGGTTAAACTACGACTGACTCTGGAGCGCCTGCTCGCCGCCTTATATAGTCTGTCAAACGCAATCTGGAAAATTCTGGCAACACTGGAAATTATCTGGTATCTTCTTCTAGTTCTGGCACTTTCCCTAGAGATGTGTTCAATCATTTTAGTGATGTAAGTGGAGAACCGATTATATTCGCCACAATATTTATATTGAACGTGTAGCACTAGTCTGCGATTCATATTGACAGTGTAGCGTATGCCTATGTATGTATGTCGATACATATTGCATATTATTGTTCCCTTCAAATTTTCACACTACAGCTGTTTTCTATCAATAACAGGGCATCGGAGAATAGTTTTTTTTTACTCTGGGTTTGCTTCGAGGCTCTGATCAGCATACAAGAACTTAAAGCCTCTGCACACGGGCATGATTTAAGGGTGATTTAGGCAAAAATCGTGTTTTCGGCGTTAATTACCCTTAAATAACGTTGTTTTGCCATACAAAAATGCCAGCTGAAATTACCCTTGAAATGCGCATTTCGGCGAAAATACTCACGAAATTACTCTAGAATCGGTCTCTTCTCTAAATTTTATCGATTATAATCGAAAACATCTTTACCCATGGCTAATCAATACCCTTTCGTATTAGCGATGGTTCGGTATTGGCGTTAGCATACATAACTGTGACGGTGTCATATACGCTGTGCTGTTATTGGCTTTGTGGTGGTTCCATTTTACACTAGCGCTATATTGGTGCTACACTCTAAAAACTGCGTGTAAATATGCTACCAAAATATATGTAATTTTTAGTTGAAAATTACATTTCTTTCGTAGATTTACACTACAACTGTGTAATTTACAGTTCTAAACGAAATTTTACGCACTTTTCAGCAAAAATGAGCATATCATGCGATTTTACACGCATTTTGGATTAAAATTGCATACAGAAATTGTAATTTCAAATCTCGTGCGCGAAATTACAATTGAGTGGAGTAAAATTACATAGTGAATTTGTAATTTTGTTTAACTTATATGCGAAATTACAATTTATTACTCGATTGGTGTTTAGATTTAAAGTTTGTTTGTGTAGGCTTTACACTTTTATTGTTTAAATTTAAACAGCTTATCTGTTGAATTTTTCAGTGTGCGATTTTGCGCATAATAAGGTAGGAAAAAAGTAACCTACCTTTTTGTATGCAAAATTACACGAAAATTTCTAAGAGTGTGGTGTTAGCGCACGAAATTGAGTCAGTGTTATATTGCAATAGCGCATCATTGAGTTGGCGCTACATTGGGTTGGCGCTATACTGAGTTGGCGCTACATTGATTTGGCGCTATATTGAAAAATATAAAATATTTTCGTTTCTCAGACAAAAAACAAAAAAACAGAAAAATAAAAATTTCGGTCTTAACAAAAAAAATTTAATTTATTTAATTTAACGAGCACAGGCCCAGGTTATATTTTATTTTTTATTTTTTAGAAACTAGAAAAAAACTTTTTAAGCATTTATTTAAATTTAAATTTAGATTTTTTTGTCTTTCGGTAACAAAAATATTTTATTTTTCAAAATAAATCTCACATGTTGAGAAATATAAAAACACTTATTTGAAAAATCTTCATTAAATGTATGTAGATATGTATATATTTTTTTATTTCTTGATCAAATTTTTTCTGTTGAAAATAAATATCAGTGAATAACAGAAAAATTCAAGAAATAAGGTTTTCTCTCAGACAAAAATAATTTTTTTTTGTCTTTGGATTTTTGTTTTTCAAAGATTGTTAGAGTTTTTGTCTAAGATTTTTTGTTATTTTCAAAACCTTTGAAATTGTTAACAATTATTTTCAATGTCTGCAATTCATATTCAGAATTTTCATTTTTTGGAGAATTTAATGTCTGTGATTGTGTCTTGTTTCAGTGTAAACATTTTACCTTCAAGGTAGTTTTTTATTGAAGATATACATATATTAATATTAAAATTGGTTAATACTTTTGCCTTTAGCTGCCTCAGTGTGATACTGCAATCACAATCTAGCCACCGCAACATCTCGTCCACCTGATCCTAAGTTAGCTTGGATGGCTTCTTTCCCCCGCAGTGTGCTTTTCTGGGCTGCCACTCATCGCCCAGGTGTATGCGGTCTTATAGGATATGCCCAAAGACGCGGCTAGTGCTGGCCAATCTTCACCCCGATTTGCTACATTAACTATTCTTTCTTTGTCCCGCTTTGCATATTTCTTATACTTTTTTCCCTGTACGTCTTCGGTATCTACAAAAAAAAATATTTGGTTGACACCCAGCCTTATGTATGTATGTACATTAGGATGGTTCCGAAATACAAATTAAGAATTTATTTTATTTTACTTTATTTTATTTTATTTCATTTTATTTTGGTCTACATAATATTGGCTTCCCGGCATAGAGATGGTGAGGCTGATAAAATCTTTAATTTGTTTTTGAGGACCACCCTAATATGTACCTACATCCCTACAAACGATCTTCGATCCGGAAGAAGAAAGACGCTTTACAAAACATGTCGACAAATATAGACGCATTAAAAAATATTTCGACGAACAGAGACGCATTATAATATATTTCGACGAAGAAATACGCATTAGCATTATTAACTGCGAAGAAAGACGCATTAGCATTGATATTGACAAAGAAAAATAAAAAATCGAATACGTCTTTCTTTCCTAAAAAATATTTAAATGCGTCTTTCTTTATAGTAAAAAAAAAACAAAGCATCTTTCTTCGTTATGAAAAAAAAAATAGTCTTTCTTTCGAAAAATATTTTTAATGCGTCTTTCTTTGAAAGAAAAAAAGTTTGCGTCTTTCTTCCTCAACAAAACAGTTTGCGTCTGTTTTCTTCTATAGCGACGATATGCACATATGTACATACATATTTCTTCGCGTAAATTGGTGTTTGGCTGTGCAACGCATGCCAAAAATTTAATTTTTCCGTAAACGAAAATGGAGAAATTAATTTTTTTTCTTTATTCGCAATAAATTATGCATGTTTATTGTAACGCAATATGTACTTACCATGAATTTCAGCTCTACAAATTGCACACAGTTTGGGCACAACCAGCAATAAACGCGGCACACGTCCTTGTATGCCATTGTTATTAGGCATATGGAACAGTTATCCTTAAATTCCATTTTTATTATGAGTAGGTATAAGAATATGACCGCACACACATGTAAAATTAGACAGAGTAAAATTTATTAAAAAAAAAAAATACATTTTGAACCGATGGCTTCTATGTATGCAAAAAAGAAAACTCAAAAGCGTAAAGTGAAAATTTCTGAATATGAATTGTAACTTTCTGAATATGAAATGTAACCTTCTGAATATTAAATGTAATTTTCTGAATATGAATTGCAACTTTCTGAATATGAATTGTAACTTTCTGAATATGAATTGTAGGTTTCTGAATATGAAATGGAAATTCTGAATATGAATTGCAACTTTCTGAATATGAATTGTAACTTTCTGAATATTAAATGTAATTTTCTGAATATGAATTGCAACTTTCTGAACATGAATTGTAACTTTCTGAATATGAAATGTAACTTTCTGAATTTGAAATGAAATTTCTGAATGTGAATTGCAACTTTCTGAATATGAATTGTAGGTTTCTGAATATGAAATGGAAATTCTGAATATGAATTGTAGCTTTCTGAATATGAAATGTAACTTTCTGAATATGAAATGTAACTTTCTGAATATGAATTGCAACTTTCTGAATATGAATTGTAGGTTTGTGAATATGAAATGTAACTATCTGAATATGAAATGTAACTTTCTGAATATTAAATGTAACTTTCTGAATATGAAATGTAACTTTCTGAATATGAAATGTAACTTTCTGAATATTAAATGTAATTTTCTGAATATGAATTGCAACTTTCTAAATATGAAATGTAACTTTCTAAATATGAAATGTAACTTTCTGAATTTAAATGAAATTTTTGAATATGAATTGCAACTTTCTGAATATGAATTGTAGGTTTCTGAATATGAAATGGAAATTCTGAATATGAATTGCAGCTTTCTGAATATGAATTGTAACTTTCTGAATATGAAATGTAACTTTCTGAATTTGAAATGAAATTTCTGAATATGAATTGCAACTTTCTGAATATGAATTGTAGGTTTCTGAATATGAAATGGAAATTCTGAATATGAATTGTAGCTTTCTGAATATGAAATGTAACTTTCTGAATATGAATTGCAACTTTCTGAATATGAATTGTAGGTTTGTGAATATGAAATGTAACTATCTGAATATGAAATGTAACTTTCTGAATATGAAATGTAACTTTCTGAATATGAAATGTAACTTTCTGAATATTAAATGTAATTTTCTGAATATGAATTGCAACTTTCTGAATATGAATTGCAACTTTCTAAATATGAAATGTAACTTTCTGAATTTAAATGAAATTTTTGAATATGAATTGCAACTTTCTGAATATGAATTGTAGGTTTCTGAATATGAAATGGAAATTCTGAATATGAATTGCAACTTTCTGAATATGAATTGTAACTTTCTGAATATTAAATGTAATTTTCTGAATATGAATTGCAACTTTCTGAATATGAATTGTAACTTTCTGAATATGAAATGTAACTTTCTGAATTTGAAATGAAATTTCTGAATGTGAATTGCAACTTTCTGAATATGAATTGTAGGTTTCTGAATATGAAATGGAAATTCTGAGTATGAATTGTAGCTTTCTGAATATGAAATGTAACTTTCTGAATATGAATTGCAACTTTCTGAATATGAATTGTAGGTTTGTGAATATGAAATGTAACTATCTGAATATGAAATGTAACTTTCTGAATATTAAATGTAACTTTTTGAATATGAAATGTAACTTTCTGAATATGAAATGTAACTTTCTGAATATTAAATGTAATTTTCCGAATATGAATTGCAACTTTCTAAATATGAAATGTAACTTTCTAAATATGAAATGTAACTTTCTGAATTTAAATGAAATTTTTGAATATGAATTGCAACTTTCTGAATATGAATTGTAGGTTTCTGAATATGAAATGGAAATTCTGAATATGAATTGCAGCTTTCTGAATATGAATTGTAACTTTCTGAATATGAAATGTAACTTTCTGAATTTGAAATGAAATTTCTGAATATGAATTGCAACTTTCTGAATATGAATTGTAGGTTTCTGAATATGAAATGGAAATTCTGAATATGAATTGTAGCTTTCTGAATATGAAATGTAACTTTCTGAATATGAATTGCAACTTTCTGAATATGAATTGTAGGTTTGTGAATATGAAATGTAACTATCTGAATATGAAATGTAACTTTCTGAATATTAAATATAACTTTCTGAATATGAAATGTAACTTTCTGAATATGAAATGTAACTTTCTGAATATGAAATGTAACTTTCTGAATATTAAATGTAATTTTCTGAATATGAATTGCAACTTTCTGAATATGAATTGCAACTTTCTAAATATGAAATGTAACTTTCTGAATTTAAATGAAATTTTTGAATATGAATTGCAACTTTCTGAATATGAATTGTAACTTTCTGAATATGAAATGTAACTTTCTGAATTTGAAATGAAATTTCTGAATATGAATTGCAACTTTCTGAATATGAATTGTAGGTTTCTGAATATGAAATGGAAATTCTGAATATGAATTGCAGCTTTCTGAATATGAATTGTAACTTTCTGAATATGAAATGTAACTTTCTGAATTTGAAATGAAATTTCTGAATATGAATTGCAACTTTCTGAATATGAATTGTAGGTTTCTGAATATGAAATGGAAATTCTGAATATGAATTGTAGCTTTCTGAATATGAAATGTAACTTTCTGAATATGAATTGCAACTTTCTGAATATGAATTGTAGGTTTGTGAATATGAAATGTAACTATCTGAATATGAAATGTAACTTTCTGAATATTAAATATAACTTTCTGAATATGAAATGTAACTTTCTGAATATGAATTGTAGGTTTCTGAATATGAAATGGAAATTCTGAATATGAATTGCAACTTTCTGAATATGAATTGTAACTTTCTGAATATGAAATGTAACTTTCTGAATTTGAAATGAAATTTCTGAATGTGAATTGCAACTTTCTGAATATGAATTGTAGGTTTCTGAATATGAAATGGAAATTCTGAGTATGAATTGTAGCTTTCTGAATATGAAATGTAACTTTCTGAATATGAATTGCAACTTTCTGAATATGAATTGTAGGTTTCTGAATATGAAATGGAAATTCTGAGTATGAATTGTAGCTTTCTGAATATGAAATGTAACTTTCTGAATATGAATTGCAACTTTCTGAATATGAATTGTAGGTTTGTGAATATGAAATGTAACTATCTGAATATGAATTGTAGCTTTCTGAATATGAAATGTAACTTTCTGAATATGAATTGCAACTTTCTGAATATGAATTGTAGGTTTGTGAATATGAAATGTAACTATCTGAATATGAAATGTAACTTTCTGAATATTAAATGTAACTTTTTGAATATGAAATGTAACTTTCTGAATATGAAATGGAAATTCTGAATATGAATTGCAGCTTTCTGAATATGAATTGTAACTTTCTGAATATGAAATGTAACTTTCTGAATTTGAAATGAAATTTCTGAATATGAATTGCAACTTTCTGAATATGAATTGTAGGTTTCTGAATATGAAATGGAAATTCTGAATATGAATTGTAGCTTTCTGAATATGAAATGTAACTTTCTGAATATGAATTGCAACTTTCTGAATATGAATTGTAGGTTTCTGAATATGAAATGGAAATTCTGAATATGAATTGCAACTTTCTGAATATGAATTGTAACTTTCTGAATATTAAATGTAATTTTCTGAATATGAATTGCAACTTTCTGAATATGAATTGTAACTTTCTGAATATGAATTGCAACTTTCTAAATATGAAATGTAACTTTCTGAATTTAAATGAAATTTTTGAATATGAATTGCAACTTTCTGAATATGAATTGTAGGTTTCTGAATATGAAATGGAAATTCTGAATATGAATTGCAACTTTCTGAATATGAATTGTAACTTTCTGAATATTAAATGTAATTTTCTGAATATGAATTGCAACTTTCTGAATATGAATTGTAACTTTCTGAATATGAAATGTAACTTTCTGAATTTGAAATGAAATTTCTGAATGTGAATTGCAACTTTCTGAATATGAATTGTAGGTTTCTGAATATGAAATGGAAATTCTGAGTATGAATTGTAGCTTTCTGAATATGAAATGTAACTTTCTGAATATGAATTGTAGGTTTCTGAATATGAAATGGAAATTCTGAATATGAATTGCAGCTTTCTGAATATGAATTGTAACTTTCTGAATATGAAATGTAACTTTCTGAATTTGAAATGAAATTTCTGAATATGAATTGCAACTTTCTGAATATGAATTGTAGGTTTCTGAATATGAAATGGAAATTCTGAATATGAATTGTAGCTTTCTGAATATGAAATGTAACTTTCTGAATATGAATTGCAACTTTCTGAATATGAATTGTAGGTTTGTGAATATGAAATGTAACTATCTGAATATGAAATGTAACTTTCTGAATATTAAATATAACTTTCTGAATATGAAATGTAACTTTCTGAATATGAAATGTAACTTTCTGAATATGAAATGTAACTTTCTGGATATTAAATGTAATTTTCTGACTATGAATTGCAACTTTCTGAATATGAATTGCAACTTTCTAAATATGAAATGTAACTTTCTGAATTTAAATGAAATTTTTGAATATGAATTGCAACTTTCTGAATATGAATTGTAGGTTTCTGAATATGAAATGGAAATTCTGAATATGAATTGTAATTTTCTGAATATAAATTGTAATTTTCTGAATATAAATTGCAACTTTCTGAATATAAACTGGAAAAAGTGTAGTTCGGAACTATCGAAATTGTAGTGCAGAGAGTGACAATTGATACCGCCTAGGACATCGCCGTGTTAAATTCGCCATTTAATAACATGCAAAAGAGAGTTTGAAAGGCGATATGAGTCTTTCTTTTACAAATCGGACACCTATTGTAACCTTACAGCTCCGATTTGCTTGAAACTCGGTTTATGGGTTCTCCACCTAAAATAAGCTTAGCGATTGACCCTTTCTCATTTTCAATTGCAATTTCTTATTTATAACTGAAAATTTCCAATTAACTTTTGACTTTTCTAATTTTCAACTGACTCTTTCGCATTTAAAATAGACTAATCTTATTTTCAGTTGACCTTTTCGCATATACATTTGACTTTTCTAATTTTCAACTGATTCTTTCTCATTTAAAATTGACTAATCTTATTTTAAATTGACTCTTTCGCATTTAAAATTGGAAATGGTGTAGTTTACGGTGCATCGACTAAAACTGCTCCAATTTTTACAAATGGGGTACCAATCGACGCGTTTCGATCTCAGGAACACAAATCCGAAGGCAGAGCTTAACTTTTTTATTTCAATAAAAAATTATTAACAAAAAACGATCTAAATTTTTGCTTGGTCATTACACACACACCAACACATAAATTCAACTGATTTCTTTATCATAGTATCACACATACCTTATATTTACTAAATAACACACAAAAAGTTGCAATATTTTACAATTAAATACTATATTTTAATAAAATCGAAGTAAACAGTTTGCCTTTTTCCACTTTTTCCGACCGATTATTGAACTGTCAAAATGAGTAGCGTTGCCACTCAATTCGGTGTAATTTACAGCGCCTTCACACTTAGGCATTTAAAGTTGCAAAAAATGTGCTTTTGCGCAGAACACTTTTCTGCATTGGCGACCTTCGGCCGCGCTTATAAAAAATAACCCTGGGCTACGCCATCGAAGTCCGGACGTGTGCCTTAACCGTGGCTATCGCCACGGTGATGTCCTTCTGCGTAGTACACCCTTAAGCGATTTTTCATTCCAAATTTTCTTTTTTTTAATAATGGAGTAATATCCAGAAAAAAGCGCCGCAGGTATGTACACTTTATAACACTTTATATATTTGATTATATTGAGTTAGAATTTGCTCATTACAACTAACCTCAAAGCTGGTATAGATATTGCGATATATCGGAAACTCACCTCTTTTCACCATTCATATAAAAAGAGCTTAGTGTGAAGGCAGGTGGCAATACTACGCGACACAGTCCTAAAATTAACGCCTTTTGTTTACTTTGGTTTTTATTAAATATAGTATTTAATGGTACAATATTGCAACTTTTTGTGTGTTATTTAGTAAATATTATGTGTTATCCCACGATAAATATATAAGTCGAATTTAAGTGTTCGTGTGTGTGTACTAAGCGTGCAAAAAATCTGCATTGTATAAACAGTTTTTTGTTAATAACTTTTTATTGAAATAAAAAAGTTAAGCTGCGCCTTCGGATTTGTGTTCCTGAGATCGAAACGCGCCGATTGGTACCCCATTTGTAAAAATTGGAGCAGTTTTCGTCGATGCACCGTAAGCTAGATAATTACCCATAATTTTTCATCAAAAAAAAAAAAAAAACAATTTTAATTTACTTAATGTCAAATGCCCGACTTAGTAGAGAATTTTTCAACTCAGGCCTTATACAGGGTTGCAATGAACATACGATATTACAAAAATTTTACGATCAAACGCTTGAGGTCACAATGCGATTTGCTCCATATATTTCCATACTTTTCTACTCACTTCTCAGAAGCGCGACCAACCGAACGCCAAATTGCGATTCGGGCATAATTTTGAAATTTTTTCATGAATTAGGTAAATCACGTACATATTCAAACCCCAATATCTCGACTTGTAGACATCGTAGAGACTTCATCTATCTCATTAGCATTAAAACTGTATAGCTCCACTTTCAAGAAATAAAATAGCCGCAGTCTTTTTCTTTATATGAAAATACCACAGAAATTAATGTGATGAAATAAAATATATGTATACATATGTAAATATATAAAAAATATAAAATTTCTTTTTTACCTAAAACGCGCAATGCAGGCAAGACATATTTCTGATTTTGTTAGTTCATATAAATGCGTTTGGTCCGTGTATTTTATTCGGCCTTAAAATTTTTAATAATTTTTGTCGCAAACTGGACCTCGTTTTCAGGTTCGGCACATGAAAGGTCATAAGATACGACGTTTAAAATGCATTCCGTTTAAAATACACTTTCAACTATAGCCAGCTACTCTTATTTCCACAAAAAAAAAATATTTATTTTCGTATAAAATATAGCAGGTCGTCATACAAAAAAATATTTTAAAAATAGTTCTCGTGAATCGCCCATTCTTTTGAAATATTGGTGTTATAGATAATTTAACAAGGATTATGGTGAGATAATTTTAAATCCTTAATTTACTGGAATTGACGAAGTAAATCGGCCTAAAAAATATACCTGCTTCCAATTAATGAAGCTTTAAAGAAATGAAAATAATCTTATATAAAAAAATAGCCTGTTTCTTCAGCTTTCAAACGGTGCCAAGATGAAATCTCTACGATGTCTACAAACCGAGATATTGGGGTTTGAATATGCATGTGATTTACCTAATTCATAAAACAAATCAAAACCTTGACAGATCATATCTCCGAAAAAAAATTTCAAAATTAAATCCTGGGATACGTGTAAGCTTATTTTAGGTGGGGAACCCATAAACCGAGTTTCATGCAAATCGGATAGGTAACATATCTGTGGTCACAAGCAATAACCGCTTAAGTCGACTTTTCGAGCTATAGAGAGTCGAAGATTTCGAGCTATATATGCCAAAGTAGATGCATATACTTGTGGCCGCTGTGGTGCAGTGGGTAGAGTGCTCGCCTGCTATGCCAGAGGTCTGGGGTTCAAACCACGGTCCGAGCCAAACAAAATTTTCTAATTAGTAAAAATCCAATTATTAGGTTTTTTAAGAGCAGCGGTCACCTCTCGGCAGTGGGCGGCATACCCTCCGAGAGTATTTCTGCCATGAAAAAGCTTCTCACAAAAAATGCATTCGCCGTTCGGAGCCGGCATAAAACTGTAGGTCCACCCAATTAGTAGGAAAAACAAAAAGGAGCACACCTCGAATTGGGAGAGAAGCTCGGCCATAAAACTCGTCAGAGTTATAATAGCGCCATTGTATTATTATATTATATTATAGATGCATATACATACTTTATGAAATTTCTTCATGACATTTTGTTTTATTTACAAAATTTGATCGTAACATTGTGGATGGCTCATTGATTTTGCGTCCATAGTTTTTAATAGACTTTTATGATTTGTTAAGAAACGCCTTCGAATATAAAAATCAATTTAATCAAATTATTGCAAATTGCCACAGATATTTTTTTTCCCGAAATCCGTCCGATTTGTAAAAGAATGACTCATATCAAGGATCCTGGTACGAACATATGATGGGACATTACTTCTTGGACAATCATACGTGTAACAAATCCAGAAAATCACAAAAGGGTAGTCAAAAGTACTTACTCACATCCCTCATTATTTGTCCTCCTTAAAATTGCGAAAAACAGATAATCTTTTATTAAATTAATTGTTTTCCTATTAAGCGCTGTTTTGAGAGACATTGTACACTTCAAAACACATAATAAATGGAATGAAAGAATGTTAAGTATTACTCCTTAATAAAGTTTTATGAAAAAACCCATTTTTTGTTGTTGAAATCTTACTATTCCGGAAAATTTTTGGTTGAGGACTTTCAATAAAAATAGATAAATATAAATAACTGTACATCCGATTATTGCAATATTAGTCTTAGAATGTGGTGCCGTGATTTAATCCCAAGTGGCATAACCCCAATTTTAAAATTTGGGATTATGTCACTCACCATGGTATGACATAATCCCAATTTTTTTACTTGGAATTATGTCACTCCCACATAGGTGACATAATCCCAATAAAAGGGAGCCAGAATACCAAATCACTCGAGTAGGTACTAGTGCGAAGCAAAATCGCGATTTTTGCTTCCAAATTTTTATTTTTTATAGACATATGTACATATTTATATTTTAAACTTTTTATAGACATATGTACATACATATGTATATACCTATCGATCTATTAAAAAAAAGCGCCGCAGGCGAAAATTTGGAATGAAAATCGCGCGTTTTTTTCTTCAAATTTTCATCTTTTTATAGACATATATACAATGTACACAAATATTTATAATCCTATCGTTTTATTGAAAAAAGTCTGTATATATGTAAAAATATTTAATTTTAATGTAATTTTTTAGTTTTAAAGTAATTTTTTGAGAACATGTGTATTTAAGTACATACATATTTCATCTTATACATATACTCAATGTATTATTGTATAACAACATTAACTTTATTGTCAGCTTTAATTTTTTTGCTTAATGTAATAAAATCTTAGAAAAAATCTGAAATGTTTTTTTGAGCTTGAAAATGACATTACCCCAATTGGGATTATGTCACTACGCCTAGGGTGACATAAGCCCAAGTAAAAAAGTTGGGATTATGTCAGGGTACCTTAGAATGTTCACAATTAAATTCTCTATAGGATAGGGGAGCTAACTTTTTGTCCCGAATATTTTCTGATTTTAGGACAGTCGAATCTGAAATTTCTTTAACAAAAATTCGATTTTTTTTTTTTCAATTTTTTTCATTCTTTTCGTCATTGTAACCAAACTACTTGACCAATTTTTGAGTGTGATGGCAAAAAATGTTTGTTGGAGCTCCCTCTACCAGATCTTCGGTACCCTGACATAATCCCAAGGGGCATAATCCCAAATTTTTTATTTGGGATTATGTCACTCCCCCTAGGGTGACATAATCCCAACTTTTTTACTTGGGCTTATGTCACCCTAGGCGTAGTGACATAATCCCAATTGGGATAATGTCATTTTCAAGCCCAAAAAAAAATTTCAGATTTTTTCTTAGATTTTATTACATTAAGCAAAAAAATTAAAGCTGACAATAAAGTTAATGTTGTTATACAATAATACATTGAGTATATGTATAAGATGAAATATGTACATATGTACTTAAATACACATGTTCTCAAAAAATTACTTTAAAACTAAAAAATTACATTAAAATTAAATATATTTACATATATACAGACTTTTTTCAATAAAACGATAGGTATATAAATATTTGTGTACATTTTATATATGTCTATAAAAAGATGAAAATTTGGAAGAAAAAATCGCGCGATTAATAGATCGATAGGTGTATACATATGTATGTACATATGTCTATAAAAAGATGAAAATTTGGAAGAAAAAATCGCGCGATTTTTGATTCCAAATTTTCGCCTGCGACGCTTTTTTTTTAATAGATCGATAGGTATATACATATGTATGTACATATCGCACACTAAATCAAAAAGCGTTACAACTCAAAATTCAAAAAATTTCAGGAGAGGCAAAAAACTTTTTAATTTTTATAGGCAATGATATGGGAAAAGGCTACGTATAATAGTTATTTCTCAGTTAAAAAAGACTCTGATGGAAAAGATTTTTTGGCAGCCAGCCGCTAGAGATATATTCTGTGTACCAATTTATGGAAGAAACCCGATTACGAAAAATTTTGAGTTGTAACGCTTTTTGATTTAGTGTGCGATATGTCTATAAAAAGATTAAAATTTGGAAGAAAAAATCGCGCGATTTTTGATTCCAAATTTTCGCCTGCGGCGCTTTTTTTTTAATAGATCGATAGGTATATACATATGTATGTACATATCGCACACTAAATCAAAAAGCGTTACAACTCAAAATTCGAAAAATTTCAGGAGAGGCAAAAAACTTTTTAATTTTTATAGGCAATGATATGGGAAAAGGCTACGTATAATAGTTATTTCTCAGTTAAAAAAGACTCTGATGGAAAAGATTTTTTGGCAGCCGCTAGAGATATATTCTGTGTACCAATTTATGGAAGAAACCCGATTACGAAAAATTTTGAGTTGTAACGCTTTTTGATTTAGTGTGCGATATGTCTATAAAAAGATTAAAATTTGGAAGAAAAAATCGCGCGATTTTTGATTCCAAATTTTCGCCTGCGGCGCTTTTTTTTTTAATAGATCGATAGGTATATACATATGTATGTACATATGTCTATAAAAAGATGAAAATTTGGAAGAAAAAATCGCGCGATTTTTGATTCCAAATTTTCGCCTGCGGCGCTTTTTTTATTTTAGATCGATAGGTATATACATATGTACATATGTCTATAAAAAATTTAAATTTGGAAGCAAAAATCGCGATTTTGCTTCGCACTAGTACCTACTCGAGTGATTTGGTGTTCTGGCTCCCTTTTATTTGGGATTATGTCACTCCCACATAGGTGACATAATCCCAAGTAAAAAAGTTGGGCTTATGTCACCCTAGGGGGAGTGACATAATCCCAAATAAAAAATTTGGGATTGTGCCACTTGGGATTAAATCACGGCACCAGATCTTCCTAGATGTCAAATTGCCACGATGTCTAATAAAACTTTTTGATGCATACATGTGATGCAATATTATATATGGCTTTTTCTACATAAAATTTCGCTTTAGAAAAGTATTATTTCACTTTTGGTGGTTTAAGGTTGATCAAAATTTGTCGAGTAGGTAGTGTAATCAAACAAAATGAAAAAAAGCATAAAAAATTATTTTGATTATTTTTATTTTTGAGTTTTTATGATTATTTTTGATCTTTTTGATTTTTATGATTTTTTTTTCATTTTTTTTAATGGTAATCAATTAAAATAGAATTAAAATAATGATTACCAATTAAAAACTAAAACAATTTAATTGATTCCTAATCCTAATCGGAATTTAACAGGTCTGCATATGAGTAATTATTATGTATTTGTAACCAGGGTTTGAAATTGCTTAGCTACTTTTGCTGCATTTGCTTTTGATTTGCTTTTGCTAACGAAAAGTAAATTAGCAAACTCGGCCAGCCAAGTATTCAGCTGAGCCGTGTTTGCTTGTATAGTTAAGCAAAGCAACGCGACTTGGGGGATTTCATTTTACTTCCAGCAATTAGTTGTGTCTTTGCATTTTTTCTGCTTTTGCTTATTTTGCTGAAACGATTTGTTTACGCATATTTCGATTTTTTATACATACATATTTACTTATGTATGTATGTATGTACACATAATATGTATGTATGTCCATTTGTAAACATCTTTTCATGTTGAATTTTGCTTAAAAACTAGTTTCAGCAAAATAAGCAACTGTAAGCAAAAATTTGCCACTCAACTAATTGCTGGAAGTAAAAGCAACCCTCTCAAATTGATTTGCTTGACTTAACTATACAAGCAAACACGACTCAGCTGAAAACTGAAGCGAATGATTCGTGTTTTCGTTTTTGGCTCGGCTGAATTCAGCAATAAGCAAAAAACATCGGCTATTGCTGTTTTGCAGCAAGCAAATTCAAACCCTGTTTGTAACAAATTGTCTTTCATACCTTCAACAGACTTTTTCTTTTCTTCGAGACAAATCACTAAAATACTGTTATCGGGCGCGCCCAATAGTAGCCTCATGGCCGGTTTCACCATCTTCTATTAATTTAATCGCTGGTTAAATTGACGTAAATTGTATGGCGAGCTGTCAAATAAATTGCTTAACCGGGCAAAAACCTCTGGTTAAGTGCCTAACCGGAGATGGTGAAACCGGCCCTTAGTAACTGTTGTTTGACAATGTGATAAAGTAGGATAACCCAAAATTTTCAGCAATAGTTAAAAATTATACTCACTTATTTGCCCTGTTTTCGTTTTGTGCCCCGTGTCGGTGATGACAGAGACTTCTCATTTTGCTGCTGTTGTAAATGTTGTAGCTGATTTCGCTTTATTGTACAGTTTCTGCCACGGCAGCCTTTTAGATTTTCTAGTGTGTCGTGCATGTAGGATCTCTCCTCGCTGGTTAAGGATGACGCACGATTTTGAGTTTCAAAAGGATCTGTAATAATGGGTAGATATAAAATATACACCCCGACGGTGTCGGCGACGACTTATCAAAATCGGTATTACGTATGGCAAAGTCGATAACTTGTGACAACTATCGAAACATATTTGGTATCAGCTAAGTCGACGTCGACGGTCACTCGTTGCCATTTTCGTCGACGCTGCGTTTAATGGTGACAGGAAGAAAATTTAGTATGTATGCATTTTTATTTTTAAAATTTTATTACGGGAGTTTTAAAATTAGTAGAACTAACATCCGCAGAATATTTCCTGCTAGTTTCATTGAAAAATTCCCACTAGTTTAAAAATAAATTCGGTGAGCGCACATACCGAAGCCGACCCAAAGGTTTTCAATGGGGTACGATACCAACTAATTTTTTACAAAAATGAGAAGCAATCACCATTAAATTGAATGCTTTGGCACCTCCTTTAAGAGAGATTGAGGAGAAAACTAATTTATTAAATATTTATGTACATATGTACGTACATACATATGTATATATTTCAACTAAATTTTTCTTTTATTTCTTAATTACTCGAGCACTTCATTGCTATGTTCATCGCTAAAACTTGATGAATCATATGCAAAATGCATTTATAATAAAGAAATAAATTAACAAAATAGCACCAAAAAAATACGGAAAAAATTGCGCACAGATTGTAAATAAAGGGTATGTTCAGAAACGCAGCATGAAACGCAACAGCGGCAGTAATTATTTTTTTGATGATTGTGATGAGCGACGCTTCATGCAAAATTTACGTTTATGAACGATCTATTTGTACTACAAAATCAGGTTGCGCTTCAAACTGAGTTTCTGAACAAAGCCAAAATGAAACAGCTAGTGCAGAAATTATAGGGATGGTACTTTCGTCATTCGGTTTACCGATAAACAGTCGACGTCGTCTCAATACGCTTAGCTAATACCGATTTTGCGTCGATGTGACGACGACGTGATGTCGACTGAAAAGTGACAACGACGTCGACGACGACAACCGTAATAAGGGTGATAAATTTTTAATTCATGATCTAGTAACTCTGTAAATTGTAAAATTATAAAAATTTCAGAGTAAATCATAAAATTTTTTTTATAGAATATATTCAAAAAACTTAAGGATATTCGGACAATTCACGTATAATACTAAAAAAGGTTTCTGAGTTATGATTAATAAAACTTTAAGAATTTTTCTTTTAATCAGGGACCGTAATTATTATGAGTTTTATAATAAAAATCGCCATTTAATCATTATATGTTGTTTTTTTATATTTCATTAAAAATAATCATTATTTTTTTAGTTTTATTTTTTTTTATCAGAAATCTTTATATATATTACGCTAAGCGATTTTTTGTAAGCACCATACCTTTTACACCGTTATACCGATTTTCGATAATGTGGTGTCAGATGAAAGGGCTTGACCTGTAGATGTGCAGGAAGGTTTAATTTTTTTGAAAAGGGTTGCCAGATGTTTGAAATTTTAATTTTACTGTATAGTTTGTTTGATTTTAAAATTTTTGGTACCATATGAAGGGGCTTGACCTGATATTGAGCAATTTAATAGAAATTTTTCAAAAAGGGTTGCCACCTGTTCAAAAATTCAGTTTTACGCTATAGTTTGATTTTTAAATTTGAGGTGTCATATGAAAGGACTTGGCATGGAAATGAGTAATTTATTAAAATTTTGACAAAAAGGGTGCCACCGTTCAATAATCAATTTTTACGCTACAGTTTATCTCATTTTTAAATTTGAAGTGTCATGCAAGGCCTAGCACTGAAGATGGGTAATAAAAGGAAAGGGAAGAGGAAAATGAAAGGGACGGATATGGCGAAGGACAGGAAGCGAAAGAGGAAATATGAAAAATAAAATGGATAAAGGGAAAATAAATCGCAAATAAAGGTGAAAGGGGAAGAGAAAGAGAACTAGAAAGAAAAGGAGGAACACGCCAAATGGCCTTTTGTAGGTCGCTTTAAGGTTACCTACCATAGTCTAGAAAAATATTCGGCACAAAACTTCACTATGGAGCTCCTTGGTCAAAATCTATGTATAAAAAATCTAGGTCCACAGAAAATTAAAATAACCAGTAGCTATGAGGGTATTTCAAAAAATTTTCAGATGTGGCAATAAGTGGTCTTCCACCCTCAAATTGTCGCACAGTGTAATTGAAAGCCACAGCATCGCGTGGCCGGGTTTACTAGTAACACTTATTCCTTGAGTATATATTTATCGTTCAGAAATAATCATTATTGTGTGAGTTTTATTTTTTTCGATCAAAAATATCACCCATTCACGAAGTTATATCGACGGGAATTTTTTAGTAATAATGTTCCAGAGCACTTCATGGACGATTTGAGTTTTTCGACCTAAGCAAAAAAATAAAACTCAAAGAATAATTTTTATTTCTGAGCGATAAATATGTATATCACTCAAGGAATAAGTTTTATTTTTGATCAAAAAAATAGAACTAAAAAAATAATGATTATTTTTGATTTTTATGGATGTCGCTTAAAATTTTTCGATCATAGGTGATTCGGATAGTGCTCTTTCAGACATGCACACACCCACACTCAATACTCTTCTACGATGTTTGGAAGTATTTGAATTCTTTCACTGAAAATATAACGAATAATGATTACTAGGAGTTCCCGCTACTGTCGAAAATCGACAGTTTTCTAGTAGTTTAGCTACTCCAGAACGCAAAAATATTTTTAACTTTATGATATTTATACTCAGCTGTACTAGTACACAGAGTATTATAGTTTTAATCACATAACGGTGGATTGTAACAGAATGAAATAATCGAGATAGATATAGACTTATATATATCAAAATGATCAGGATGAAAAGAGAAATCAATTGAGCTATGTCCGTCCGTCCGTCTGTAAACACTCTAACTCGCGCAAAAATTGAGATATTTTGATGAAATTTGAAATGCAAGTTGGTATCGAGACTGGGACGGTTGGTATTGAAAATGGGCGAAATCGGACCATGACCACGCCCACTTTTCCTATATAGAAAAAATCGGAAATTTGGTATCTCAGTCACTAATATAGCTAGAGTGATGAAATTTTTTGGCTGACGAAAACTATCAATTTCGGTTAAACAACAATAATTTTAATGTAAAAACAGTATATAATTACTGATACTTTTCGGCAGCCAAAAATCGATTTTGTTATTTTTCGTCGACCAAAAGTCGAACTTGTTACTTTTCGTACAGAAATTTTTTATTGATAGCTTTCGCCAGAAATTTTAAATATGCTAGTTATCGTATGGTACGACGATATATAGGTATTCACAAGAATGTATCATCCACAATACATCAATGTATCATTACGTGCCTATAAGGCTATTGCATTTATGCAATTTCCATATTTCGGTTCTTTTATGATTTTCTATACAGCGAAAGTGGGCGTCGTTTCATACTTTTTCATAAAAATTTCCTCAAAATAATGTCCAGAATTATGCTCTATATTTTTCTGACGATTGTTTTGTACGAAATTTTGTTTAAAAATTAACAAACAAAAATTAATCTCTTTTTCTTCTTGATTCGCGCTTAACCGTCTAGACGATTCTGGCCGAGTCAGTGCGCCAATTGCTTCTGTTTCGTGCAGCATGGCGACACTTGGGAACGCCTAGGGAGGCAGCATCGCTGTCCACCTGATTTTCTCAACGCAGTGGAGTTCTCCCTTTTCTTCCGTGTTCAGCGGGTTTTGATAGAAATACTTTCTTGGTCGGAGCACTTTCATCCATTCTCACGACATGACCTGCCCAACGCGGCCGCTGGATCTTTATTCGCTGAACAATATCGATACTCGCCCACGCCAACGCGCAAAGGTCCATAAATCTTCCGAAGAACTTTCCTCTCGAATACTCCAAGTGCCATCTCATCTGATTTTGACATTGTCCATGCTTCTGCGCCGTACATGAGGACTGGAACGATGAGCGTCCTGCAGAGTGTGATTTTTGTTTGTCGAGACAGCACTTTACTTTTCAGTTGCCTACTTAGTCTAAAGCAGTGATAGGCAAAATTGAAATGCAACTGTATTAGTGAGAGCGCCGTAATAGCGCAAATCAATTGGTTCGTTTAGTCGCTTGCTGGCCCTCAATGAATGCGGTCGTTTATATAAACGACAAGCATACGTACATATGTATAAGTAGTTATGCTTTTACATATATAAATATGCGCAAACAAGCGACATTCACCCACGATGTTGCTACGCCACTTGCTGAGCGACGACTAAATCGTTTACAAAAGAAAGAGCATAACGTGTCTGTGTGATTTGAGCGCGATCAATTGATCTATGAAACGCCTATCACTGGTCTAAAGTAAAATTTATTGGCAAGTGTGATTCTTCGTTGGATCTCCGTGCTGACATCATTCAGTTGTACACTCTTGTGGTATAAAATGCTTCCTGTATGGTTAAGTTGTGCAGTATTATCTTTTCCAGGATCAAATTGAAGAAGTCACACGAAAGGGGCCAACTTGCTTGAAACCTCGTTTGGTCTCGAAGGGTTCGGAGAGGGCCTTCCCAATTCTGACGAAGCTGGTGGTGTTAGTCAACGTCATTTGGCATATCCGTACAAGTTTTGCAGGGAAACCAAATTCAGACATTGCGGCATGTAGGCAATTCCTATTCGTGCTATCAAAAGCGGCATTAAAATCGACAAATAGATGGTGTGTGTCGGTTCTTTTTCATGGGTTTTTTTCCATTATTTGGCGTATTGTGAAGATCCATGTTTGAATAGGTCGGCTGGCAAGCCGTCAGTGCCGGGTGCTTTATTATTCTTAAGCTCAGATACTGCTATTCGCACTTCGTCATGATCCGGTGGTGGAACATGCCTACCATCCTCTGCTATTGGGGATTCGGGCCGTACATCTTCTCCTTCAGCAATTTCACTGTTGCCATTATCTAGCAAGGATGAGAAGTGATCCCTCCACAACTTAAGTACACTCTGGACATCAGTTACCAGATCGCCGTTATCACACAGGCAGGAATTTGGCCCGGTCTTGAAAGCGTCAGTCATCCGCCTGACTTTTTGATAAAATTTTCGAACATCATTCCTATCCGCGAGCATCTCAAGCTCTTCACACTCGCGCCTTTCAGACTCTCTTTTCTTCTTTCGAAAAAGGCACCTCTCTTCTTTCCTCGCCGTTCCAAACGCTTCGCGTTGCGCCCGCACACAATGTAGCCCTGTAGGCGGCGTTCTTTCTTTCCGAGGCAACGCGTCATTCTTTATCGTACCAGGTGTTTTCGCGGGCTCGCTTGTATCCTATAGATTCCTCAGCGGCGATACGAAGTGAACGAGCGATGTGTTCCCATTCCTCAGATACATCGTTTGGTGAAGGATTACTTTCAGAGAGCAGGAGTGAGAGCCGAGTGGTGTATTCATTGGCTGTCTGCGTCATGTGCAGCCTTTCGACTTCAAACTTTCCTTGCTGTCCTGTTGGCACATTCTTTGCCGCACAGAGGCGGGTGCGTACCTTGGCTACAAGATAATGGTCGCAGTCGACATTGGGACCGCGGATTGTGCACACATCTAGGATGCTGGAGCTGTGTCTTCCGTCGATCATGACGTGATAAATTTGATTTCGCGTTTTTCGATCAGGGGACAGCCATGTGGCTTGGTGTATTTTTTTGTGCTGGAATCTGGTACTGCTAATGACCACGTTTCGTGACCCGGCGAAGTCGATTATCCCCGTCCCATTGGGACTGGTTACGTCGTGGAGACTGAATTTTCCGACTGTTCTGCCAAAGATACCTTCCTTACGCAGCCTGGCATTAAAATCGCAAAGCACAATCTTAATGTCGTGACGGGGGCAGCGATCGTAGGCATGCTCTAACTGCTCATTGAAAGAGTCTTTGATCGCATCGTCCTTCTCTTCCGTCGGGGCCTGGGCGCAGATGAGAGATGTGTTGAAAAATCTCGCATTGATGCGGATGGTGGCTAGCCGCTCGTTCACTGGCGTGAACAACAGTAGTCGGCGGCTGAGTCTCTTTCCCACCACAAAACCTACACCAAATATTAAACAAGTAGGTACAAAATCTTTAAAAGTGCATGTATTTTCATAATTTTAAAACCGGATAATACTTCTCTTAATTCTCTATAAGATGATATAAAGGTGATCCAATTCATTTAATAGGATACATGTGTAAATGAGCTTAAAAAAATGTTTACGTGAAATTTCGACTTTGATAGCACAAAAGTTCATTAACTGTTGCAGATACATCGAAATCGTATATGAAGAAATTGTCTACGTACTTATTTTGAATGAAAGTGATTATGTTACTTTCTGTGCGGAATGACTATTTTCGGAGATAGGAACAAATAAAAGATCAAAACCATACATCTGAACAATCAGTTTTACGTGGACTATATGTCATAGTGACCCGATTTCGATTATTTTTAGAAATAGTTAAGGTAATAGTAGGATACAGTCACGTGCAAAGTTTTGAGATATTAGCTCGCAAACTGACTTGAGTTATTACCAGGGGTAAATGGGGTATGGTAAATTTTAATTATCTACCGTTATCTCGAAAACCGAATCCAATTTGGGAAAACTGGAGGTGGCATTGAATTTATAATATCCCAATTAAGTAGACAGCTATTAAAATCTTTTCGCGGAGTAAGGTTTACAAACGACGAACTGCGTCAGCTGACATTTGCCAATTGCTAATTTTAATTTCAATTTGAGCATCCGAATTTTGCTTAAAATGTTGTTTTGTGTATTTATTAAATTTACTAAAATAAAATCATTTATTTATTAAAAATTGAGTGATGACGTTTGGCAAAAAAGAAAAAACGCTGATTCTTAAAATTTCCTGCGACTGTGCAATAGGGTGCTCTTGATGTGTTGCATATTTTGGTCTAGGATATTTGCAATACATGCTATCTTACAATCTTGCTAGTGATAGTGAATCCCCCCCTTGTAATGAACTTAGCTATTTATGAGGTATAGACCAGTATGAGTACGTAGAATATTGTTGCACTGTGAAATTTGAAAATTTGTGTGGGGAATTTTGGGTAATTTTAATATTTCTTTGGGTAATCTCAAGAATTGAAAACGGCAACGCGGGTGCAGTAGGAAGTAAAATACCATTTACCGATATAATTAGAATTAAAAATTAAATCGAAATCAGCGACCGATTTTACTTATAGATAGGATAGTGGCGTACAAAGTACAGAAAAATGTTTTGATTTTGTGATCCGGTGTTATTCAATGTAGTTGTATTTATTTTCTGTAAACAGAAAAAGTGTTAATTAAATAAAGATATAATTTTATATACAAAAGAGCTTATTAATTCATTCAATATGTATCTTTGCTTATTTTTACGTTTTTGTTTTGGTCTGTTTGTCAGATTTCGATAGACTTTCCAAAAATAGAGAAGGCATGGATTTTACCGAGGTTGAGAGTGTTGAGAACGAACGTTGTTCAATCGTTATTCACGCTCAGAATTTTTTATGGAAATTATAGTCGCTTGGAACTCGATTCGAGGTCGAACAACGAATGAGAGAGCAAACACCGATAAAAAGAGCGAACGACGTTATGCGTAGACATGCTTTTACCTGTCACCTTCTAATTCGGCATGAAGCTGTAGATCGTAACAAATTATTATCAAAGGATTAAAACCAAATTAATTTGTAAATATATTCGTTTCCAAAAATTTTAATACTACCTTATTCCCCTGTAATACTTGTTTTTTGCTTACCAATTTTCAAATTATAGAATGTTATCAGACCAGTGGTGAACTCACAATATAAATAATTGTGCGTAGAATTTATGGTACGCACACAGGAGTACGTATTATTATTGGCATTCATGCAAAAGCAGAATGGGCTGTCATTCCAAAATGGAGCCGTACGCCAATGGGTATTGTCGTGTGAGAAACAATTCATCTTCTCTGAAAGGCATTCTTTCTCCAAGCGAGCCTTCTTTATACGCTTCCGTTCCTTTTTGCGTTGACGTTCCGCCTTTAGTTTGCGACGAGCCTCACGGGCGATTTCTTTGGTTTCGGCGTAACTAAATGGGAGAGTTAAAAAAATCAGAGAAATAAGGTTAGCAAAAATATAACAACAGTAATTTATTTCAGTCTTTCCTGACCTCTCTGAATCCGGTTCACAATAGCACTCAGCTGGCTGGCCCATCTGCTGCTGAAATGTATCAGTGAGACGTGAATTTCCCAACACAGTGGGTATTTCCTTTTGACCGATACCGTTGCGCGTATTATTTGCAATAAGATATTTTCTGGTGCCTGCAAGTTGTAGATCGTTTCATGAGTACAAGAATCATCCAGTGGTCGAAATTCGACTATTTCTATTACAACATTCAAATTTATCTTTATTTTGGAGGTACCACTCCCGCTTTTCCGATACCGACCATTTTTATACATTTAGTAAATATGTACTTCCTCTGTGGTGCAGTGGGTAGAGTGCTCGCCTGCTATACCAGAGATCTCGGGTTCAAACCCCAGTCCGAGCAAACACCAAAAATTTTTTTTCTAATTAGTAAAAATCCAATTATTGGGTTTTTTAAGAACAGCGGTCATCTCTCGGCAGTGGGCGGCATACCCTACGAGTGTATTTCTTCTGGCATAAAACTGTAGGTCCACCCAATTAGTGGCAAAAACCAAAGTTAAGTTGCTTATTAAACGTAGTTGAAATTGAGTGTGTTAACAAAGTGCCTTTAGTAGCGTACCTGTCTTTCGTGGAGTAAAACTTTATGAAATTCAACCGTATTCAAGACAGATTTAATGTTTTCTAAAAAAGTCGCTACTACCCTTGATTTTATTGCACTTTTTAGGCATAATGTCAGCAGTAAAATCCGAATTTTATTTAGCATGGCACGACGAAGAAGTACCCGCAAAGAAGTATTTCGCTATGGAAACTATGTATTTGGCACAGTTCCAAATAATAATACCTAAAGTAAGCACGAGTGTGAGGAAGTTGGCAGAAAAAATCGAACAGTAGGTTTGCTAAAAGATGGGATAGTTCCGCATAGTTGTATTTTCTTATCCACATATAATTTTTTTTAATATTATTCTCCCAACTATTCATTTGATTGAGAAAATCGCTTATTTTAGTTTTCTTATTAACCCTAGTTCGGCCAACGATTTTTACA
Organism: Urophora cardui; assembly: GCA_960531455.1. NCBI lineage: Eukaryota > Metazoa > Arthropoda > Insecta > Diptera > Tephritidae > Urophora > Urophora cardui. Next base: position 110,963,510 of record OY482672.1, read on the forward strand.
ACTCATTTCATTGAAAGTTCAGCTGTAAAAGGAGGGTAAGTGAAATTAAGTGAAAATAGGCATCTGAAAAGATTAAAAGCTGATGAAAAACTTAATTCAGTTACTTTAAATTGTTGAAAATGGTCAGTAAGCCGTATCACGAAAATAAAGTTTGCGTGTGTCAGTTTTATTTGAACACTTAACTCGAAAAAATATTTTTGATGTAAACATTTTTTTTTAGGCCCGCGTTAAAAACAGCTAAATCGCGTTTTTTGTAATAACTTCCTTATTTGAGGTCGGATCTCTATGATCTTAATGTCGTAGAAAAGGTCTCGCTCAGCACTATATTTGGCCCATATAAAGTTTCGACCTCAAAGGTTGTTCTGAGTTTTACCTTTAAAAATTTTGGAGTTACTATCCCTAGATTTTTTTATTTTTATCACTAATACAAAGCTCTCAAAAAACCATGAGGACTCCGCTAAAAAAGTTGTAGCCTTTATTCACAAACAAAAAAGTTATACCGCTTTAAAATCAGAAAACCTGTTTTTTGAAAAATTATCCCAGGTTCTTATTTATATGAGGCAGTAACGTCATATAGTATGAGTTTTTAATTCAAAATTATTCTAAGTCCTCGCTTGACTTGAGAATGTTGTACCGCGATGGAACAGCTACCAATACTGGATACATGATATGCAAAAAATTATTGATGATTGGACTATTCGTGCTGATCAACGTTATTTATATTGAATGATAATGGCTGTATTGAAGATTTGGTAAGTATTCAAGTGGGATCTCTAAGCACAACGCGCTGGCTTGCAACGGCTTCACGATTTCTGCATCCGTGCGTATCGTAAAATCATCCAAGTTATTTAGAACTGCTATAGTTCGTTGTAAAATTATACGTGCCTAAAGAGACAACGGAAGTCTAAATGTATTATCAATACTTGAGCTGGATGCGTCGTCTGCCCCTATAAATACAGTTAATTATTCAGCCTACAATTGAAAACAACGCAGTTTACTTTAATGCCGAAAACATCTTCTTATCTATGATAACCGAGACCAAAAATGACGATTTCCTCCAAATCATATATATTATTTCTAATTGGTGTTTTATAAATATCCCTTTTTCTGCTCACATAATTAAGCAAAAGTAATAAGTAAGGCATCGTTTTAAAGGTATTAATTAGCTATGCATGCGAAACGGTGTTTTATTGGGCGTGGTACTTTATATGAAAAGTAAGGGGGGTAAAGGGGGGTTTACCCCCGCAGCGGGGAGTGTTATGGAACCCACATAAAATGTATATCAAATTAAAGGGATTCAAAGTACCTATCGAATGGTATAAAAATATTTGAAATCGGTTCAGTAGTTTTTAAGTAATTGCAATTTAAAAAATGCATAATATAAACTTTGACCTTTAATAACTTTGGTTGTTGTTGTTTCCAAAAAAAAAAATCACTTTTATACTCATCTAAGCCTGTTTATCAATCCTCATACTTGGTTTTTTTATTTCATAATTGTAGAAATTTCACATTTGTACCAGATCGTGCTATTTTTTCAACTTTGTGGGGCTGGGGGCACCTCTAAACATGCAAGTAGGTCAATAAAATTTTAAAGGCTTATTACTGGGCTAGAAAGGTGCCGTTCTGGCTTTGGAACAAATTGAATTTCCAAAAAAAAATTTTCGCTCCACCGTAATATATACGAGTATATCAAAACGATCAGGATGAAAAAAATGATTGACCCATGTCCGTCCGTCCGGCCGTATACACTCTAACTTGCGCAAACATAGAAATATTTTAATGAAATTTGGTACACAGATTCTAATGGGAACAAAGAAAATTGGGGTTGAAAATAAGGCATATGTATGTATTTCGAAAAACACGTAAAACATGATAATTCAGTTACTAATAAAGCCCGAGTGATGAAATGACGTTATGCAGTTATGAGGAAACGTGCTGAAATTTTGAAAAATGGGCCAAGAGGAGCAAATTTTCAAAGATTTATAAGTCAAAACTCAGGAACTGTATCAGATAAATCGATTAAGCCAAGGCAAACGTGTGGAAAAAAATTACCCAAGTCGGCAAGAACCACATACGCACATAAAAATATATATAAAATATATAAAAATATATTGCACATACCTATATAGGAATAATAAAAACATTTTATGCGATATCTTTGTCAAACATATATCTAGGTAATTCATTGAAAGTTCCATAAGGTCCACCAAACCAAATAAATAATAAGTTTTTTAAAATGTGCGTGACAGCACAAACCATACCTACTGGCGCCACGTATGTTTTGTTATTTTTTGCGCAAGATGCGCACGGGTCCGGCTAGTTTTGAGATATTTGTGATAGATGTTTCAGAGCTCTGAAAGTGAATTCTTCGTCGCTTATATTACTTTGCTCACACTCAAAAAAATTACTCAGATTATGGAAAAATAGGAATGATTCGCCGCTAAAGACATATTTTCATTGTTTTGAATACAATTTTCTTTAAAACGTGGTTTTTATTCCTTGATTTAAAGAAAATTGTACATCAAAACAATGAAAATATGTCTTTAGCGCCGAAACATTCCCATTTTTCCATAATCTGAGTAAGTTGTTTTTTCAGTGCAGGTTTCGAACGTTTAAAACAAATTCGAATTTATGTGCAGGGTATTCTCTTCCCTCTCATATGCATTTTATATACATATATGTACGTATAGTTTTTTCCCCTTTTCTTTATTTTTATTACCTCAACAATAGTTACTCCTACGCCCCCCCCCCTCGGATCGCTTTGTATGTGAAAACTAAAAATGTTTTCTTAAATATCTCGAAAATAGGAGTGCATACACTTTACTTCTAAAAACGCCATCTTAATCTGGAGCCAAAAATTAAGCTGACGTGTTTCGCCGGTTTTCTGTGGTAATTTTTTATAAAAAAAAAATTGTTTCATTTTACAACGTTATAACTTTTTTGTTTGTGAATAAAGGCTAGAATTTTTTTTGGAGATGCCTCATGGTTTTTTGAGAGCTTTGTATTAGTGATAAAAATAACAAGTAAGGAAGCCTAAGTTCGAGTGGAATCGAACATTAGATACTCAGCTGTATGTTTTCATTGTCTGTTTGAGTTTGATGGAAACACGGTGTATTTTATATAAAGCGAGTGCTGCATAAAGTGGGCGTAGCCATTTATCAGTTATCCAACTAAGCATATGAATATTATTCTTTGTGCAAAATTTCATTCCTTTATGATTTCTAGTTATAAAGATGTCACGTTACAAATTCCCAAAGAGTGTTCCAGAAATATCTTTCTTAAAAAGTAGGCGTGGTCATAAACCGATTCGATAAATTTTTGCGTGGCTATTAACACATGTTATAAAAGTGTATAAACCAAGTTTCGTCATAATATCTCAATTATTTGTCGAGTTATAGGCTAAGAAATCTCGTATATCCCTTTGTGTAAAAAGAGGGGGTGCCACGCCCATTTTCCAAAATTTTTCTATTTGTTGTTTCCGGTCTATTGTAGAAATCATACCACAAAATTTCAATGAATTATCTTTACATTTGACAAAGATATCGCTTAAAATGTTTTTATTAGGTCACTTTATAATACCCATATATAAAAGTGGGCGTGGTCGTCAACCGGTTTCGCTAAAATTTTCAACATGTATTACCACAAGTAATAAAAGTGTACACACCAAGTTTAGTCATTATATATAAATCATTTGTCGAGTTATGGGCTCAGAAATCTCGTATATTCCTGTTTATAAAAAGAGGCGATGCCACGCCCATTTGCCAAACTTTTTGTGTTTTTCGTTTTATGTCCGCAGTTGGACTCCTGCTATAAAATTTCAATGATATATCTTTATATTTGACAGAGATATCGCTTAAAATGTTTTTATTAGGTCACTTTATAAGACCCATATATAAAAGTGGGCGTGGCCCTCAACCGATTTCGGAAATTTTTCGTCCAAATATTTGACTAAGTAAGTATATCACGCGTACCAAATTTCATCGATATATCTTCAACGGTTTCTGATTTATGACTCATAAAACTTTCAATGTTTGCCCCTTAATAAGTGGGCGTGGCACCGCCCATTTTCCAAAATTTTTGTGTTTTTTGTTTTATGTCCATAGTTGGACTCATGCGACAAAATTTCAATGATAGATCTTTATATTTGACAGAGATATGGCTTAAAATGTTTTTATTAGGTCACTTTATAATACAAATATATAAAAGTGGGCGTGGCCGTCAACCGATTTTAACTATTTTCCGTCCAAACGTTTGCCTAAGTAAGTAAATCACGCGTACCAAATTTTGTCGATATATCTTCAATGGTTTCTGAGTTATGACATATAAAACTTTCCATGTTTGACCCTTAATAAGTAGGCGTGACACCGCCCATTTTCCAAAATTTCATCAAATTTCTTCATAGGGGCCTGAGCTCAACACGTGGGTAAATTTCATCGCTCCAGCTATATAAGTGACTGAGATACCAAATTTCCGATTTTTTCTATATAGAAAAAGTGGGCGTGGTCATGGTCCGATTTTGCCCATTTTCAATACCAACCGTCCCAGTCTCGATACCAACTTGCGTTTCAAATTTCATCAAAATATCTCAATTTTTGCACGAATTAGAGTGTTTGCAGACGGACGGACAGACGGACGGACGGACGGACATGGCTCAATCGATTTCTCTTTTCACCCTGATCATTTTGATATATATAAGTCTATATCTATCTCGATTATTTCACTCTGTTACAATCCACCGTTATGTGATTAAAACTATAATACTCTGTGTACTAGTACAGCTGAGTATAAAAAAATCTAGGTATAGTAACTCCAAAATTTTTAAAGGTAAAACTCGGGACAACCTTTGAGGACGAAACTTTATATGAGCCAAATATAGTGCTGAGCGAGACCTTTTCTGCGACATTAAGATCCGACATCAAATAAGGAAGTTATTACAAAAAACGGGATATAGCTGTTTTTAACGCGGGCCTAAAAAAAATTTTTTCACCAAAAATATTTTTTCGACATGTCTAAGCTTTCAGTAATATGAATATGCGGGGTTTGGCGAGTAGTATTTGTTTAATGTTGTGTAGGGTATTTGGAATAGTGATTTTTGGCTACAGGGTGTAGCATGGTTTTTGCCGGATATGGCTACACTCTAAAAACTGCGTGTAAATATGCTACCAAAATATATATAATTTTTAGTTGAAAATTACATTTTTTTAGTAGATTTATACTACAAGTGTGTAATTTACAGTTCTAAACGAAATTTTACGCACTTTTCAGCAAAAGTGAGCATATCATGCGGTTTTACACGCATTTTGAATTAAAATTGGATACAGAAATTGTAATTTCAAATCTCGTGCGCGAAATTACAATTGAGTGGGGTAAAATTACATAGTGAATTGGTAATTTTTTTTAACTTATATGCGAAAATTCAATTTATTACTCGATTGGTGTTAAGATTTAAAGTTTGTTTGTGTAGGCTTTACACTTTTATTGTTTAAATTTAAACAGCTTATCTGTTGAATTTTTCAGTGTGCGATTTTGCGCATAATAGGATAGGAAAAAAGTAACCTACCTTTTTGTATGCAAAATTACACGAAAATTTCTAAGAGTGTACCGGAGGTAGCATACTGTTTGTTTAGGGTTTGTGGGTAAAATGAGCATATTTTGTTTTGGCTACAGGGTGTTGTATATTCCCATTGGGTTTGTAGCATTTTTTGTTTGTGGGGTTTGGGGCTGCGATGAGCATGTGCTTTGGCAAGATGGAGTATGGCTCGTTCCAGAGCAGTGGTGTACTTCGTGCGCCTGGCATAAGAGGTGCGGTGCACCGCAGGGAGAAGCAACCAAAGCTGGAGACGGCCACTGCGTTTGCATGATGTATTTATTGGGAGGAGGCAAGGCTCCTGGGCAAGACAATGAAGATTGTCACCCTTCCAAAAAAGGCATCCCATGGGTTAGGGATGCTTGGGGGAAGACGTGTCCCTGGTTGGCGTTGATCCAACCAATGAGGCGTGCAGGGCTTTTAAAGAAGCCACCTCATCCCGAGTGAACCCATACATAATTGTTCAGTGTCACATTTATGCTACTTAAGCAGAACATCGCTTGAAATGGTTGAGAACTGCTTGCATGCATGCATGCCAACAATGATCAACGCACGAAAAGCTAATGCTTGCGCAGCATAAGTGTGTAAGCTGTGAGCTGCTTACACATAGTGTCAGTGCGTGTGTTCGCTCATACGTATAAGTGCGTAAGTCGCTTATACACGACATAAGTGTTGAAATAAAACTGACACACAGTAGGATTGAAATTGAGCGGTTTGTAGCCATAACCGACTACAGAACACATTTAATCGAAGGTAAGTTTGCCATTTCAGATGAAATGTGTACTGAATATCTATGCTATATAGAACATTGACGGGAGCGAATATTGAGACGTTGTTCGACGAGGATGAACATGATGTTAAATTTGGCAATGACAACGATGTTGAAGATGACAAAACTGGCAATATTGAATTCTATGGAATTTTATTGCATAGCTTGTGGCGTTCATAAGTCCAGCATGGAGGCGATTGATGACCTATGGACTTCTTATTCATTTCCACTCTACCATTCAGCAATGAACCGAAATAGATTCAAAGCTCTCCTTTGTACTATTCGTTTTGATGAACGTACGACACGTCAGATTCGTAAGGAAACTGATAAAGCAACCCAATGTCAGAAATGTGGATGCCTATGAAGGACAATTTGCGGGAACATTATCGGTCCTACAGCGATATTACAATTGATGAGAAACTTTCCATTTCGTGATCGAGTGTCGTTCCGTCAATGTATGTCGTCAAAGCCAGCCAAATATGGCATACAAATATTTTGTATTTAGACCAGCAACCTATCTAAAAGGACTTGCTCGTGAATTGGCCACTGGAGGTATAAGTCGCAACGCATCAAACTCTCGATCCTGCAGCATTATCACGTACATACCTACCGATGTGCAGCCTGTTCTGAATACTCGTTTATCTCCGTCCATCGCATAAGAAACGCGAAATGAGCACCGTGATGAAACTGGTCAAATGGCAATCAAAAGCAGGTGCCATGTTTGTCAGCATATGAACGAAAGATAACGGAACTCCCTAAAAGTTTGCTTAGTTTGTAAACGGCCAGGGTGCCAGAAGCACATTCAAGCAATTGTCAAATGTGTTGAGTGCAGGAAATAATCATATGCCAACATTTTCATTTATATGTATGTATATTACGTTTGAATTTACCCGTGGTCACCCAGGTGACTACGTCGGTCAGAATAAGAATATAACATCTCAAACTGTAACAGTGTTCTATGGATCAAATCTTAAAACTTTATTTCGCGTTTTTTCTGCTCAAAATTAACAACTTTAAGATGTCATGGAACATAAGGTAATAGAATTTATTAAAAAATAGTTTTTTGTGCGAAAAATGTGAAATAGTCACCCAGGTGACTCGTCGGCCGAACTAGGGTTAATGAAATTGTAAGTCTTTTTTAAATTAATTCAGCCATTCGCTTGTACATTTTCCTTGGTGTCTGGTAAATGTCAAATGTTGCGTTCAACAATTGATTCAATGATGGACTCGCTTTAAAATCTTCATCTACTTGGAGGACACATCAAAAACTTGCAATAGTTCCCCTTTGGTAAACATTTTTTCGCTTAATTGATCTTTTCAATTTTGTATTCCAAATTTTCCACTGCATGGCTTTTTTTTCAATCTCTGACGTATATAAAGATTAATGCGTGTGTGTGTGTCCTTTATGGACTCCCAAAGTAATCAATCGATATTCATGAAATTTTCACAGAATATTCGTGTGGTATTAGCGCAAATAATAGGGTATAGAATTTCTAAAAAGTGGGAGCTGCCCGGAATGCAGGCCCAAATGTGGACCCAGCGACCCAGCAAGTATTTGAGCAATATTGGTATCGAATGAAAGGTTTTGAGCAGGCCTCAAAGAGTTATTTTCATTGCGATGACCTCTGAATTATTCCAAACGATATTGGTTTCAAATGAAAGGCGTTGAGCAGACCTTCAACATACATCTATTTTCATTGTTATGTCTAAGTCGGTTTCCCAGAGATGGCTCAAGTAGTGGGCCCGGATGGTGGTGGATGTTCGGGGTAAGGTAAAGGTAAACGTAAAGGAAAGGGAAAGACAAAGGGAAATATAGAGGGAAAGATCCATTATAACTTAACAAATCTTTTCGTCACTGTGTAGCGGGACGGGTACTTGCCAGTATTATATATATTACAACGCATTAAACTTACAATTAAAAACCGCGCGAATAGGGCGCATGGGCGTTCATTCCCTTTTTAAATGGAAATATAACCCGCGGGTATAATTGACTTTTACTAATGTGTATTATTGCATGCCCATAGGCGTTATTTCCACGGCCGTTATTGCACTGCACCGTAATATATTGTGTACTTATTATGAGTGTAAACCCAGATGGAAATTACTACAGGATCGCTTCTGTATGGAGTTGAAAGGCTAGAAGCACCATCGGTTATACGAACGTGCTACGTGGAAGAATGATGCTTTCTGGGCCCGATAATGAAAAAGCTTGCCAATTTTGTGTTTCGGTTGGAATGAAAATACATACATAAGTGTAAACTGTTTAATTTGATTTGGGTAAGTGGAAAATTAGCTGAAAACTATTAACAGCGAAGCTGGGGTATATAGCCATTTCGAAAAGCTAATTTTCCACTTACCCAAATCAAATTAAAAATTGATAAAAAAAATAAAAATTTCGTGCTAGACACTAAAAAAGTTGTAAACTGTTTAATTTGGTCTCTTATTTCAAGACATAGGTTCATCGGAATATTTTCGTCAGAAACATCAACAACCAGAAAAAAATCACTGGTACTTACTTTCGTCATTATTTCTGGTATCATTCACTATGGCCGTTTTGTCAACATTGATTGTCGACTCACCCATAAATGAGTCTTCTACCCTGATTGTTGTTGCCCGCATGGTTGTTGCGGTTGTTCTCATACTACTCATTTGCCTCTCAGTTGACGATCGCATAACAATCGACGAGGTTGTAGTGTATAATGTGTCTGCTATCTGTGTTGCATTGTACATTTTCGGAGGACGTCTTTGTCGGTGCATTTGAGTTTTTCCACCATTGGAACTTTCCATGTGGCCCGAAATGCGCCATTTCGAATAATTTGCTTTTCTATCATAGCCATCCAATCTGACACTGCTGACATTTGCATTATATTTATTACTATATCCAGTGGTCATGCTTTGTGTGAAATAGTTCGTTTTTAATTCGCGAGCCGCACCTAAAAATTTATTAATGCGTCTTCTGCTGTCGTCCCTGCCTTCACTATTTATATGTTGTCGTTGGTATTTATGACGATTATGGTGCACATTGTTGTTTTTATTATTATGATCATTGTATCCATTACGTGAATATGAATTAATATCACGAGCGCTTTCCCCAGCGTCATTCCCTCGTCGTCCATTATGATTACGACCCCAGTAATCCGATAATCTGTAAGGCAGTTTGTCACCTTTTTCATTTTCCTCAGCCTTATTCCTGTGATAACCACCAACACTATCAGTGCGTTGCACGTAATCTTTATCCCAATGCCGACCTGAATGATAATGTAAATCTTGCTGTTGCTTATTCCCCCGCATCTGTTTTTTTATATCCTTTAGATGTGTTATTTTATCCTTCAGTACTTTGATTAGCACATCAATTTGATTACGCGACTTACGCCATGTCTTCTCATCATCATAAATTACATCAGAGCAATTTACTTTGCCTGTTTGTGATTCAATGTAACAACGTGTACCCACACGACCACCTACTTTTGGAAATTTACTACCACGCACAAAGCCTGTGGCCGATAAAGTGGTTGTATTGTTGGATTGTTGCAATTCATTTGGCACAATAAACTTCAATTCGAGTGTCTCGAGTGTGCTTTGAATATCTTGTATCACCTTGGAAACGGTATCATTAGAAGTATTTCTGTTTATCTTATCTTTAACCGAATTTGTATCAATGTTGGCTGATGTGCCAAAAAAGCGGGAGGTGAGCTCACGCTTGATGCGCTTCGACTGAGTTAGATGGTCTTCCACTAAGGTAAGTGTGTTCTGTAGATCTAGTAATTGTTCCATCTCGTATGGCAGTTCGGTATGATACATTTCAGTGGGTTTAGAAGAGCGTTTGTAACGACGGAATAAGCGCGAATGATTTTGATTTCTGCAAAATAGTGGTATAGAAAATAGAGAAAGAAAAGTTGATATTAAGGTATTAAAATACTATACTAGTATCGCCGGTGCTCGAAATTCGACCATGCAATTTATTTTTTCAACTTTGTATTGGATTACCAAACTTAGTACTCAAAGTATTATAAAAGTAATTAAAAAGCACCTCAAATAAAATACCTACTTCTTGGAGCTTTTTAGTTTTCTTGCGCTCTATCGCTCTGGCGTTTATAAAAATCATAACATGGAGAATGCATAATATCAGAACACAAGCATTTTTTTTGTTGACATATGCCAAACACACACGCACCCTAGCATTTCCATAGGGGCCGAATCTGTCAAATTCTTCTACATTCCTCTTTGTATGACACTTATGGCCCCAGTATGTATGAAGGTATGTCGTCATGCGAAAACCTTTATTGTTGAATCATGAATCATAATAAGAAATCTACAAATCACTCATAGAGACATAGATTTCAGTGTAATGCAATTTTTGAATGTGATCCCAACGCATATAAAAAAAGGAAGAGAGAGAGTGCTTTGAAATTAAAGCAACTCTTCAACTGTGTTTACGATATTTGTAAACATTTTTACGATATCTATTTCTCTTAACTAAAAACTTTATTTATTAATTATAAAGAAATTAAATAATTTATAAAAAAAATTATATGCCTATGCACTGCTCCTGACTCATACGAACACATCCATATCAATTTTATGTGGATATGAGTATGTTAAATGTGCTAAACAGCCTGGCAATTGTTTGTATGGGAAAAATGTTAGCCTATTAATATATAGATTTCGACCCCTTTTGTTCTACATCCCTCAGCGCATCACCAGGTAAAATATAGTAGCTGAAATCCTTTTAGTGGTGCCAAAAATCGGCTTTCTTTTTTATCGTAAGGGACAATTTATACTTTTCCCTTGAGCTCGAATTTATCGTATCGCCGATATAAAAAATATTTTGAATATAGATAGTAGGAAATCGAAGGTAGAAACTCACTCACTATATTCCCATGACCCCATCATTTAAAATGCAAAAGTATGGAATAAGACACTTGTATTTGTCACATACAACCGTTTTAAATATTATCGTAAGGGACATTTATTCAAATACGCTTATAAAACATCGAGAGCGAAATTATCGTAAGGGACAAAATTATGATTTTTTCGCAAACTGCAAATTTTTTCAAAAAAAAAAATATCAGGTTCATTATATTAATTAACTATCTAATCGCATGTTAATAATATAATACAATGGCGCTATTATAACTCTGACGAGTTTTATGGCCGAGCTTCTCTCCCAATTCGAGGTGTGCTCCTTTTTGTTTTTCCTACTAATTGGGTGGACCTACAGTTTTATGCCGGCTTCGAACGGCGAATGTATTTTTTGTGAGAAGCTTTTTCATGGCAAAAATACTCTCGGAGGGTATGCCGCCCACTGCCGAGAGGTGACCGCTGCTCTTAAAAAACCCAATAATTGGATTTTTACTAATTAGAAAAATTGTTTTGGTGTTTTGCTCGGACCGTGGTTTGAACCCGAGACCTCTGGCATAGCAGGCGAGCACTCTACCCACTGCACCACAGCGGCCACTAATCGCGTGTTGAATTTCATTTAAATGTAGTAATAAAAAACAATAAAAAAAAACAAAAAATGCTCTCCTGTAAAATTTGCTTTTATCCCTTACACTCAGAAAAAAAATCATCAACACGATTCATGTAAAATTAACACGATCGATCTTTACACATAGAACAGCAACAATTTTTTTCAAATTACACGTTGTAACTATCATCTGAAAATTTGGTAAATTCAACCAAATTTTATTGTTGATACAACATGAAGAAATTTTAAAATATACAAGATGATTCAAATATAAAATTTTATTCCTAAATGTCATTTGGAATTTGGTTTATTTAACATGATGATAGTCAATATAAACTAAAAAAAAATGTTAGAAAAATGACGTCCCAATTTTAGTGTTAATACAACATGAAAACAAATGTGAAAACAACAAGAACCACAATTAACAATAAAATTTGGTTGATATAACACGAAACAATGTTCAAACATAAACGTCATTTGTAATTTTGGTTTATTCAACACGATCATAGTGTCAATGTAATCTAAAAAAAAGTGTTAAAAAAGAACGTCAAATCTATTTTGAAACATACTTATGCCACTATCACGAACACCGTCGGCGGTACCGAAATGACGTTTTCGGCAAATCAGCATTATGACAACCGACGGCGCGCCGAATCTTTCGAAGTTCGGTAAATCGGCATTATGAACCCCGAATGAACGAACATTTTGACAGTTTTTCGTGCCGAAATTTGCCGCAAGTATTTGGTTGCGGCGATATTAACAAAATATCAAAAATTACAATAAAAGTTTAAGTAAATTATGTAAATGCATGTATGAAGTTGTAATAAGTGTTAGTGAGTGTGAATATATGTAAATACATTAATCAACCGGTCGCGAGAAGCCACAAACATGGCGTGGGTCCATTGCATTTTCCACCGCGATTGAATTGCTGTTATATGCAAATAAAAACTTCAAAGAAAAAAATGTGAAATAATGATAAGAGTGATTTACGTGTGTATGTAGGTTTTGTAAATTAAAATATATTTTCACCCAAGAATAATAATGCATTTTCTGAAGTTGATAATTATTGTTTGACTACTATAAAAAAGCAACTAACGAATTATGAATGTGTATTACCAACAATTTACCATTTCAGTAAAAATTTTCGTCTCAATAAAGACGCGTTCAAATAAATATTGCAGGTGGTGGAAGGTCGTCTTCAGTATAATGCGCGCGCCGTATTATTTTTTTTATCTTCAGCCTGTAATTAAATTTACGCTTGTTTACTTAAAGTAAAAGGATTGCTATGATCTCTCAAAAACTTTCTTTCGTTCAGAGAAATCCTTTGCTCCTCTTCCTCTACTAATAAAGCTGCTATCGCAATAGAATCCATTATTTTATTATTTAAATAAATTGTTTTTAGTAAAATAAAGTAAAATTGTTTTTGGTTTTATCAAAAAGATAAGAAACCTGAGAAAAACCCGCTCAATTTCGCATCAGCACTTGGTAACGCTGATTCGAACATAGTTCATATATTTGGCAACACTTAACTTCGAACCGACGGGGTAGCTGATACGATTTTCGAGGAGTTCGGTACCGTGGCTTTCGGCGTTTCGGTAGTTCATTCGGTGTTCGTGATACTGGCATTAATTTTTTGATCATTTGAAGTCTGATTTTCGTGCAAAACGCAAATTATTTTAAAAAAAAAATCAAAGGAAAATTTTGTGCCGTGGCAGTGATTCGAGTTTAGTATCATTGTCAATTCGCGATAGTGGGTTTTCGATTTATATTTTCAGTTTGCAGGTGAGTTAAAAGAGGATTACATTTTTGTTTCTAAAAGTATTTAATGTTCAATATTTTATTTTTCCTCTTCATAGGTTGCAATATCACGAGGAGGTTTTTTAGCGAATGGGGGTTTGCGTGCAGCATGCGGTTGTTGCATTAGCGGCCAAACATTACTCGGTGCAAGTGATAGTACTATCGCCCATGTATCAGGGTTGGGCATGATTCAACTAATTTTGAGTGCACTCAGCCTGCAACTACCACTCAAACCTGAGTGGTAGTTAAATATCTGATTTTAACTACCACTCAATTTGAGTGGTAGTTTAATTCATGATTTAACTCGATTTTTAACTACCACTCAACTTTAGTGTTGGTAGCAAAAGTGCACAGAAGTCAGTCAAACCCCAAAAAATCTTATGGAAAAACTTACATACATACATATGTATATGTATTAGATAGGGTCGAAAAAAAAAGTTGTAAAAGTCCGCCCCTAAATTTGAAGCTTAAGGGTTAAGCTTAAGAAGTTACGTCACAAAGAAGTTATTTAACGTAGATATTATTTAACTATTTTTTTTAAGCGACTCAGTATATGTAAAGTTTTAAAAGTCCGACCCTAAATTTGAAGCTTATATTGAGAGGATTAATGAAAAATTTTTTATTTTTTTTTCTGATCCCGCGAAATACCGCCGAAATAGTTTTTTAATTGTAACTTTGTTATTTGACTTCAGAGCTCAAAAGGACATTAGAAGGAAATGTGGAGCTCCGAAATACGAAAATAATGACGTATCAATTTTAAAAATCGGATGTTAAACAACAACAAAGTTACATGAAAAAAACCATTTCGGCGAAATTTCGCGGGATCAGAAAAAAAATTTTTTTTTTGTCCCTTAATCCTCTCAATATAAGCTTCAAATTTAGGGTCGGACTTTTACAACTTTACATATATTGAATTGCTTAAAAAAATAAATTAAATAATAGCTACGTTAAATATTCGTAGTAATGTAACTTCTTTGTTTATTAATTTAGTAAAACCCTTTAAAGGCAACATTGTCATGAATTTTGAAGTACTTTTATTTGGCAAAACAAAAAGGACAATTCATGGACATACAAATAAGTTAGCTGACCCAACTATGTGAAAACGACTTCAGAGCTCAAAAGAGCATTAGAAGGAAGTGTAGAGCTGCAAAATACGAAAATAATGACGTATCAATTTTAAAAATCGGATGAAAAATAACAAATTTACAATAAAAAAACGATTTCGGCGGTATTTCGCGGGATCAAAAAAAAATTTTTTTTTTTGTGTCCCTTAACCCTCTCAACATAAGCTTCAAATTTAGGGGCGGACTTTTACAACTTTTTTTTTTCGTTTGGGGACCAACCCTATCTAATATGTATGCGTATAACTTATACATATGTATGTACATTAAGCATACAAAATTCAAGGGAAGAACATGTGCATTACAATAGTAACTGTAGATATTCAAGTTCATCTACTAGTTCGTTCTAGTTAAAGTTCTAGTTCACTTTCTAGTTCACCCCTATTTCAATTTCTAGTTCAACTCTAGTTCGCTTATGCCAATTTCAAAACTAACGACTCACATATACTCACATACATATGTATGTACATACATTTCACCTTCGACGAAGAAGTATTTAAGGAAATGTTCTCTAAAAAAGAATACGCTGGTCGAACAAATGAGATGGCAAATGCAATAATGGACGATTTACGGACGGCTTGCAATGTATCAATGTCACGCAAAAAGTGTAGATGGCAATCTTCCACGTACTGGTGGAACGAAAGCATTAGCTCACTACGGAAGAAGTGCATTCAAGCAAGAAGACAATTTCAACGCTCAAGAGGTAGATCTGATTTTGAGGAACTACGTTCAAAATTCAAATCGGCTCGACGCTCTCTTAAGAAAGCCATTAAGCAAAGCAAGCGTCAATGCTTTCTAGAACTCTGCGATGATGCAGATAATAACCCGTGGGGGACGGCGTACAAGATAGTGTCTAAGAAATTAAAAAATGGCAGGGAATCGATACCAACCTGCCCAATTTTCCTGGAGAAAGTGGTGACTACACTTTTTCCCACCCAAAGGAAACTAGTTTCCTCGATCACGAATGATATACTGAAATCATTTGGGGAAGTAACGGACGGAGAAGTTCTGCAAGCAGCTAGTGGACTAAAGGAAAATAAGTCCCCCGGCCCGGACGTGGTACCTAACAAAGTACTTAAGGTATCCTTCAAACATGCAACATCAGTGTTCACGAAGTTGTTTAATTCATGTCTGGCAGAAGGCACATTCCCAAACATATGGAAACACCAAAAGTTGGTACTACTACCTTAACCTGGTAAAGACCTAACATTACCATCTAGCTATAGGCCTATATGCTTGCTTGGCTCAGGAGGAAAAATTCTAGAAAGAGTCATCTATAACCGCCTCGAAAGGGAAGTTATGGCAGTAGGAGGGATCTCGGAAAACCAATTCGGCTTCAGGAAAGGGAGATCCACCATTCACGCAGTGAACGCGGTAAAAAGGGTAGCAGAAGATGCTATAAGTGGCACTCGATGGCTGGCAGGTACTAAAGAGTACTGTCTTGTAGTCACGCTGGACATAAAGAATGCGTTCAATACTGCCAGTTGGGCAAAAATTCTGGATAGGCTTTGTTCAGAAACTAGGTTTGAAGCGCAATCTGATTTTGTAGTAGAAGCAGAGCGTTCATAAACGTAAATTTTGCATGAAGCGTCGCTCATCACAATCATCAAAAAAATAATTACTGCCGCTGTTGCGTTTCATGATGCGTTTCTGAACATAGCCATAGTCTTGACCGAATCGGCATAACAAATTACCTTAGAAGGATTGTACGAAGCTACTTCGAAGATCGAACGCTGGAGTACGAAACGTCAGTCGGCACTAAGAAAATAAAGGTAACAGGTGGCGTTCCACAAGGCTCAGTCCTCGGTCCCCTTCTGTGGAACATTATGTATGACGGTGTGTTACGTCTTAGATTTCCGGAAGGCGTAAAAATATTCGGTTTCGCCGATGACATAGCCCTGGTTGTTACTGCTAAGCAACGAGATGATATACGAGCAAAAACAAATGAAAGTATATCCTGCGTTATAAGGTGGCTAGATAAAAATGGCCTGCAGCGGAGCAGAAAACGGAGTCAGTGCTCATATCAAGCAGGAAAAAAGTGGAGCACACTATAATAAGAAGCGGTAGTCACGATATCGTCACGCTAGAAGCAATAAAGTACCTTGGGATTATAATAGATAGAAGACTGTCGTTTAAAAACCATATTGAATACGCAAACGAAAAGGCATCAGCTACGGTGACAGCATTATCACGCATAATGCTGAACTCACGGGGTCCAAAGCAACGGCGCCGACAACTTCTTGCGTGCGTCGTGAAAAGCCAAATTCTCTATGGCGCTCCTGTGTGGCACCATGCTATAGAACATCAGTCATATCTTCGTTGCATCAAGTCGACTTACCGTCTGTGCGCGCTGAGAGTATGCTGTGCGTTTAAAACCGTATCGGATGAGACCGCACTAGTAATTGCCAGTCTATACCCTATAGACATACTAGCAAAAGAAGCTGGAAGTATTGCACAGAACGATGTCGAGCGTTCCGAGGCGAGAGAGGCCAGCATGCATAGCTGGCAGCTTAGATGGAGTAACTCCACGAAGGGACGCTGGACACATAGATGCATTCCAGATTTGAGATGCTGGTTGGAACGAACACACGGCGAAGTCGATTTCTACCTGACGCAGTTCCTATCTGGACACGGCTGTTTCAAGGCCTATCTCTTCCGATTTAAGCACGAGTCGAATCCAGTGTGCGACCACTGCGGGGGGCAAGAAATAGAGGATGCATACCACGTATTCTTTGAGTGTGCAAGATTCTACGAATCTAGAAATACGCTCCGTAGAATATTTGGAGGAGACTATACACCTGAGTCGTTCGTGAAGCATATGCTAGAAAGCAAGGCAAAATGGACTGCAGCGAGTGACGTAATCGCAGACACCATGAAAACACTGAGAAGCATAGAGAGAATACGGCGTGGTAACGGCGACTAAATGAGTACTAATTGCGTACTTCTAATCATATGTAAGTCTAACAATGACCACCTCGAGTGGAGCGGATACGTACAGGAGCTCGGCCTCCTGCATCCGTCATCGCGCGTGGTGCGGAGCTTTGGCCTCCGCAGACAACCTAATATTGAACACCTTGAGTTGAACGGATACGTACAGGAGCTCGGCCTCCTGCATCCGTTACGGATACGTACAGGAGCTAGTCCTCCTGCATCCGTCATCGCGCGTGGTGCGGAGCTTTGGCCTCCGCAGACCACCTAACACTGAGTGCTTCGAGCTGAACGTTACGGATACGTACAGGAGATAGTCCTCCTGCATCCGTTATCGCGCGTGGTGCGGAGCTTTAACCTCCGCAGACTACCTAATATTGAGTGCTTCGAGCTGAACGGATACGTACAGGAGCTAGTCCTCTTGCATCCGTCATTGCGCGTGGTACGGAGCTTTGGCATCCGCAGACCACCTAACATTAGTACTGTGAGTGGAACGGATACGTACAGGAGATCGGCCTCCTGCATCCGTTACGGATACGTACAGGAGCTAGACCATGGGCATTTTTCAACTACCACTCATTTTCAACTACCACTCAAATTGAGTGGTGGTTAAAATCAGGATTTAATTACCACTCAATTTGAGTGGTAGTTGAAAAATGCCCATCCTTGCCATGTATAAACTATCGCCTTCAATTGGTCAGTAGTGCGGGTGATGTACGAATGTGCTTAATTGAAGTGATGATTATATATTTTATGTTTTATATGTTTTTTATTTAAAAAAATAAAGTGTACAATAAACACGACTTTCTAGTTACTTTAACAATAAATTTAATGTAAAATCAAAAAGATGTTATTGTTAATTCAACAGGACCATTTCGTGTTAATTTAACCAGCTTTTATTGTAACATTAACTAGTTAAAATTGTAAAATCAACAGGAAGACTCAATACTTTTTAGTGTTAATTCTACAGTTGTCATCCTGTTAAACTAACACTTGACAGTAGTGTTAAATTTACACGATTACATGATGGCATACATTAAGCATCGTGTTGAAAAAAATTAACCACAAAATTGGTTTTTTTTTTTTTTTTTTTTTTTTTTTTTTTTTTTTTCTGGGTGTACGATAAAGTCGCACAAAGGCGTTGATATTTTGTTAACTTTAAAGTTGGATGTTCCAAGATTTAAGTTTCACTAATTGAAAGACGTGTGGCTCGTATGTCGCTGTCCAAGTGAGGACAAAATTTGCGCAACTCGCTTCTTTTTGATCGTTTGTTGGCGAGAAGGGGTCGAGAAGAAGAGGGGAGCACCGAGCCGTTGGTGCTCCGTCAACACGCTTTGTGCTCAGTCTTATCGCCAGTGAACAGTCAGAGCGCTCGAACAATGACAGAACAAAACATAATGAACAAAACTAGAGCTAGCGACGATTTGACGTGAGAGTACAGCGACAGCAAAAGAGAATCGTCCGATAATCGCAAGGCAGTTTCAGTCTTTGGACAGACATGGACTATGTATCTCAAAACAGAAATTGACTCCATATTTTATTGTTTAGAGATGTGTTTTCTTATACATACATTCCCGGTAGGTCACCTACCCTTTTACACAAACAACAAAACGCCACGGCTTAATACAAAAAAAGGGTAAAACAACAACACTAGGTGACAATAATGAAAATAAGTTGCCGACTCACTCAGTGGAGACGGGGTGGGTTCATACAATAACTCAAACACATAAACTAAAATCAACCAAAAATAAATACCAACAATTTTTTCCAAAATACCCAAAGCTAAGACAAACAAATGTTTTATGGGTGCACCCGAGGTGAGGTCCAACCGGAAGGTTACGAACCCACTCGCACAGTTCCTGAGCTGCCAGGAACAACTTTAACCCGCCGCCAAATGACTGGGCTCTGGGTGCAGGACGCTAAAAGGATGGGAAAGGGATACAGGGGGCGAAACAAAGAAGCGACAAATGGCACAACTACAACAACAAACGAGATACTTAACCAAGCCGGAGTGTGTTCCGGCTTCAGATCCTCTACGGTGTCCACCAGCCACTTGCCAAGATCCACCTTCCTTTCTTTGTACACTCCTACTCCTCGAATAATTTCTTTCCTCCTAAAAACTTTTCACCTTTTTTTTCCCCTCAAAACTTTATTTAATTTCAATACTATAATTTCCACTTTTCCACCACTCTTCCTTTCACTAAACTTTTCTTTTTTTTCAACTAAAATTTTTCTCAAAAGCCGATCGCACAAAAAGAGTTGTTACCGCACTCGCATACAAGAGTATTCTGACGCGCACCCGCGAGCCAGGCCGAAGGCTGCGCGCCAGCATATACATTTTTGTATATACCCTCAGGCTGTATGTGTGGGTAACCACCCGGTCGCACCGAACCGCTAACCTGTGCGGTCATCACCGATGCCCCGACCAATGATATACAACCACACACACATAAATTGCCTTCATCTAGCGGATGCCTTAATGCACCGCAAAAGGAACGAAAGCGATGACACCCCTTTCTGCGCCTTCCGCGCTCATTGTTTTCCTTTATTTACATCCTACATATTTACATATATGTATAACAATTTGGTGGGGAACTCCACTAAAAGGCAAAAGCTCGCAACACACTCCGCCAGTACTGCCCATCATGGCAATATCAATTAACTTCATTTGTCGCCGCTAGGGTGCGCTCCCCGTTGGGAACAAAGGATAAAAGGTAAAAAGGTAAATAAACAAAACAAATGAAAATTTGCTCTGCCAGTGCATACATACATAGTGGGAGTAGCAAAAGGAAAAATATTTTGTCGCGATCAGACCGCGACAACTCCACCCTTTCCTCGTGAAAGAAGGAAACTTCCTTCTTTGGCCCTAATGCTACCTATCCCGATACGGCCTTAAATCTCTAACATTCCATGTATCTTTCTCCCTACCATTCTCGTCTACTAAAACATATGTCCATGGAGATACCCTCTTCTTAATCACAAAAGGACCTACATACTTCGGCGCTAACTTCGCTGCAAAATAATTAGCCGCATCGGACAACGCAAAATTCTCTCTCCACACTAACTCTCCTGGCATATATTGTACATCTCTTCTCCTAAGATTATACTGTTTAGCTAACTTAGCTCCTGCCTGCTCCAACTTCAATCTTATGTCTGCTCTAATCTCCACTAACTTCCTAGCTCTCTCCTCGCAATTCAATTGTTCCTGCTCTCCTAAGGACCTTATATAACCTTGACTACCTTCAAGCACCATGTCCCGACCAAAGTTAACAAAGTATGGTGTAACTCCTAACACCTCATGCTGTGATGACCTAATGCAACACGCTACCTTCGCTAATTGCTGATCCCATGACCTCTGGTTCTCCGAAACATAAGCCCTAAGCGTAGTCTTAATAATTTGATTAATCCATTCCGCTGGATTAGCCTGCGGGTGGTAATGCGCAGTATATCGCAACTGGACGCCGTAGACACCGCAGAGACCCTGAAGCTCACGACTCTTGAACTGGGGTCCATTATCACACACAACGGAATTCGGAACGCCGAACAATAGAAAAACATCATTTTCAAGAAATTTACAGACACTCTTCGCAGTCGCTGTGCGCAAAGGAAACAACAATGGAAACTTCGAAAAATAATCCACAACCGTAAGAATATATTGGTAACCTTGAGTCGACTTTACCAAAGGACCAACCAAATCAACACAGATCATCTCCCACGGTTCAACTTCCTTAGACCTCTCTATCATTCCCCCAGCTGGCTGTTTATTATCAGGCTTTACCTGCTGACATGTCTTACAAGTTCGAACATACTTGGCGACATCAGACTTCATTCGCGGCCAATAAAACTTCTGGGCAACTCTAGCGAACGTTTTCCTCACACCCATATGTCCTGCTAACGGACTATCATGGCAACTTTTCAAAACATTTTCTCTCTGAGAATTTTCAATAACCATTTTCCATTCGGGCCCCTCCCCGTAAATGGATGGGTATGGTGGTTTAACATATTTGTAAAGGACACCATCTTCTGCTCTCCACGCAGGGTATGACAAAGGATTCTTTGACACCAATTCAATCATTTTAGTTACCCAACAGTCCGACGTAGAAATTTCAAAAATAACAGGAACATTTCTCGACAACAAATCTGGGACAACATGTTCTTTCCCTTTCCTATGGATAATCTCAAAATCATATTGCTGCAGCTTCAATGCCCAACGAGCCAATCTACCACAAGGATCTTTCAACCTATTTAACCACACCAAAGAATAATGATCCGTAATAACTTTAAATTTCGTTCCTTCGATGTATGGTCGCAACTTCTCGACCGCCCGCAGGACCGCCAAACATCCCTTCTTTGTGGTGGAATAATTTTTCTCACCTTTATTCAGGGATCTACTCAGATATGCTATCACCTTCTCACCGTCTTCAAAATCTTGGGTCAACACAGCTCCTATGCCAAAGTCTGACGCATCCGTTTGTATAATAAAGGGCCTATCAAAATCTGGGCAACTTAAAACGGGCGCCGTAACTAAACGTTCCTTAGCTTCTCTAAAACTCCTATCACATTCTTCGCTCCAAATGAACTTCTTATTCTTCTTAGTTAACTCGGTGAGAGGCCTAACTAACTTTGAAAAATCTTTGATGAATCTACGGTACCAGGAAACTGTACCTACAAAAGATCTCACTTGCTTAACATTTCTCGGGACTTCTATCCTAACCATTGCCTCTACCTTTTCAGGATCAACATGTAGGCCGTTTCTATCTACGACATAACCTAAGTACTTTAACTCAGGCCTACAGAAACTGCATTTCTCTCTATTGAGTTTTAATCCTGCCTCAGCTAATCTATCCAAAACCTCTTTCAGAATTTCCAAATGTTTTTCAAACGTTTTTGTTACGATAAGTATATCATCCAAATATACAAAAACATGGGGCTCTAACTCTGGTCCTATGACCGAATCTATAAATCTCTGCCACGTTGCAGGCGCATTATGTAAACCGAATGGCATTCTCTTAAATTGGAAAAGACCTCTACTTGGCACCGTGAATGCTGTATAGGGCCTAGAACTCCTCTCTACTGGTATTTGCCAGTAAGCAGACTTGATGTCTAAACTTGACAAAAATTTCGCATCCCTCAGCTTATCCAAGGTCGCCGACACATAAGGAAGGGGGTAACTATCCTTCTCGGTACACTTATTCAGAACTCTATAGTCTACACAAAACCTATATGTACCGTCTTTCTTCCTTATCATGACCACAGGGGAAGCCCATGGACTATGAGACGTCTCAATGACACCCTTGCTGAGCATATCCTTCAACTCCTCGTCCATACGCGACTGTATGGTAGGCGATACCGGATAGTACCGCTGTTTCACAGGCTCAACTCCTGCCTTTATCCTTATCCTATGCTCAACAAGATGGGTTCGACCTAACCCGTCTGCCATAGTTTCAAAAGCATTCCCAACTAATCTACCTAAAGCTTCAGATTGCCTAGTATCTAATTCACTGTGGTCCATAATCGCTACCGACGCCTCCTGTTCCGGTCGAGAAAACGACCATACCCTGCCCCTCAGATCCTGGATTATACCCGCCTTGGTCCAGAAATCTACACCAAGAATAAGAGCATGAGGTATACCAGGAACAATAAGACAATCTATGAGGACCGATTTGCCCTCCACCAGAATTGGTAACGAAATAGAACCTAACGCTGATATTCGACCACCATCCGCCAAAGTAACTTGAGGAATATTTTCCGATGCAGTAATTCTTATGCCATACGCTTGTAACATACTCCAACCAATACGACCAATAACTGTACGAGAAGCTCCAGAATCCAACAATGCTCGAAAAGAGGAACCAAAAACCGACACATCGATATGTGGACGCTGATCATGGCCGCTTGCCACCAACGAATAACCCATATAAGAAACAACTCGACGATCCCCTATTATAGCCAGCTGGGAGTTAGCAGGATTACTAACTCCTGTTAGACCACCTGACCTGCCGTCCCAGGTGTCTAATTCGCGTTTCCCGAACTGTTTGTTGCGACATTGGAATTATTGTTCCTGTTAGAATCAGACCTGAAGGGGTTTGAAGACCGCCTTCCCTCTAGACCAGAACTACCACCACTTTGGGTGCCACTCGGCTTTGCTGTACACACTGGACAGTCCCGCTTCATGGCACCAATCCTACCGCATCCAAAGCACTTGATTGTTTTCCTACAATCCGCCGAAACATGACCAAATCGCTTGCAATTAAAACACCTAGTATTTGGCCCATACCTATTCCTCGGACTGGTTACCGACTGGTTCACTGACGCAGCCTCACCACCAACAGACATGTATGCCAAGTCTGGCTCCAATAAACCTCTAGCCCTATGGTTTGGAGGGGGAACAAAAGCATCGACCGATGACCTCACGGCTTCCAACTTCCTTCCCAAAGCAACTAATTCAGTAATCGAACCAGGTGTAACTAGTCCCAATTGGGTCTGATAGAATGGAAGAAGATTCGCCCTAATTATACCCAACATCCTACTCCCAGAAATTGGTTCTTGTAACCTTCCAAACATAATCCTCATCGCAGCCACATATACTCCAATTGACTCATTTGCTCCCTGAGTCCTTCTTCGAATTTCCGACATTAAAAGGTCATCATAATTAGGGGGGAGAAATTCCAATTTTAATTCACGCACTAATTCTTCCCATGTTGTAATCGAACGCCTAATTGACCTAAACCAGAGTAAAACTTTTCCCGAGAATAAATCAACCGCACCTCTCAACAATTGAGTTTTAGCAACACCGCGTGCTTCACTAAGCTCGTCAACACGCTCCAAAAATGCATATAGCGATAATCCGGATCTTTCCCCGTCGAATTTTAAGTTCCATTTAGAAAGATTCGGTGGCTCCTGCGAAATCCTACTAACTAGTTCTACTTCCTCGGAAGACCTTACTGGCACTGGACTCACATCTGGTCCCGGTGAGACCATTTGCCCAGGTGATGAGCCACTGGGTTGTTCACCCGTTTCAGTCTCCTGTTTGTCATCATTGATCTCCTCCAAATAACCCAGCATCAAAATTACCCTATTCCTTATATCCGCCTGTGACGCCATATCGTCATCATTTTCGGGTTTAGCCCTACCGATCCTATTCAAACACCACTCCAATTTTGTGGTCGCCTTAATACCATCTGATGGCTTTCCTCCATTATTAAGACCCGAAACTAACTTCCCTATCTCTACGATTTTTGCCTCTACCGCAACTTTATCTTCCTCAAACGTAAAAGGATAATCCTTAAATAAGTCTACAGACCCACGACGTTCAACAGCCCGCGATGCCCTTAACGATTTCCGCATTGATTCCACCGATGCTACTGCTAATCCGCGTGCCTCCATCTCGTAGGCCAATTCTTCCTGTGACAAACGATTGATCTCCATTTTATTTCCAGATATTTAAAAAAAACTTCCAACGCAAAAGAATTCAATATAAAATTTCCAATTCAGAAAAAAGAATTAATCGCCGCCAAACCGAATCGAAGAATTACAAAAAAAATTTGCAATACTAAAAGTTAAATTAGAACCCTAAACACAATTCGAAGCCAACAAAAAAAAATTTTTTTTCAAAACCAAAAAAAAAAAATTTCTAAAAATTTCGAAAGTAAGAATCAAATCCACAAAATGGAAAAAAATTATTTAAAAAAAAATTTACTCGCTAAATTTAAATTTTCAAAACACAAAAATATCCGCAGGTTTCCAAAAATTACAAAAATTTGATTTGATTTGATTTTGAAAATCAATAAGAAAATTTTTTTTTTGTTTTTATATCCACCCAATTTAAAATTTTCTTCCACAAAATTTAAAAATTATTTTAAAGAAATTTACTACGCCCAATTTCCGTAAAAATTTAAAAATCAGTCCAGAAAAATAAAAATTTTGTTTTCTTAATATTCCCGTAATTTAGAATTAATATTAAGAAATATTCCGCAAAATTAAAAATTGAACCCAAAAACTGCAATTCCCAAATCTAAACTAGACACCCTAGTATTTTCCAAACTCTAAAATTTGTGATCCACCCTAGCACTGGCGCAGCAAATTTGGGAGCTATAACAAAAAACAATAGAGCCTGTCACACAGTAATAAAACAACACCAACAGCACTACCTACTGGGACAACACGAACAATAGCTTACGTACCTTAATGTATGTATGTATGTATGAGCCGCTCTCGCTCTCTGACTTGACCACAGGTAAATGTACGTATGTATGTATATACGAATAAACGTGTAAATAAGAAAATGCAAATTGCAAACTAAACAATAGGGTGGCCAGAAAAAAAAATTTTGCAATAAAACTAAAGTAAAACACCAAAGCAAAATATTTTATTGATTTATGATTCAAAAAGATGTATATATGTATGTATGTATGAAATGAAAGTATGTATCTTTGCCCTTGACTCCTTTATGTGTGTATGTGTATGTACTTCAGTATGGACTCCCTTGAAACCTTCTTCTTCCACTCCGATTTATGTATGTCTTCCATATATTTCCTGCCGGCCCGCTGAATGTTATATGGATATATATTTCCTGTTTGTTTATTTAATTAACGTAAAAAAAAATTTTAACTCGGGAAAATTTTCTTTGGAAAATATGGCTCACCCTAATGAGATATTAACAGAAACGACTTTTTGCGTGTTGTTGTACGCAATGAAATTTTTTTTTTTCTTTGGTTAATTCCGCGACCTAACACTATTTATACATAGTAAATATGTATTAATATATTATATAGTAAATATGTATTAATATATTTATACGTAGGTATATATTTTTATTTATTTATTGACGACTACCTGCTGTTTTCCTTCTGTTACCCTTTTTACCTTGTACGTATGTGGGTGTGTATGTATGTATATTTTCAAACCACAAAAAATCTCGCGATGCCCTCTGATTCAACCACCATATGAGTGTACGTATGTACCAACAAAAAAGCTCTCCTGGAAAAAAAAGACCAACACAGGTAGGCACCAAAGCAAACAAAACTTGTCACTTTTCCTAAATGAGAAGAAAAAAGAAACAAAATTGATCGGCAGAATTATTCTCATACAAAATAACGAGAAACAAAAATCCGACAGGTAACAAAAAAAAATTACCTACAACACAGTATATACATATGTACACTGCTACAACAAAGAAACCACCACTTCACGAAATTTTTCTTTTGTCACAAAAAGACAATTTACCAACTCTTTATTTCTTTTGTTGCCCCACGTTGGGCGCCAATTTGTCACCTACCCTTTTACACAAACAACAAAACGCCACGGCTTAATACAAAAAAAGGGTAAAACAACAACACTAGGTGACAATAATGAAAATAAGTTGCCGACTCACTCAGTGGAGACGGGGTGGGTTCATACAATAACTCAAACACATAAACTAAAATCAACCAAAAATAAATACCAACAATTTTTTCCAAAATACCCAAAGCTAAGACAAACAAATGTTTTATGGGTGCACCCGAGGTGAGGTCCAACCGGAAGGTTACGAACCCACTCGCACAGTTCCTGAGCTGCCAGGAACAACTTTAACCCGCCGCCAAATGACTGGGCTCTGGGTGCAGGACGCTAAAAGGATGGGAAAGGGATACAGGGGGCGAAACAAAGAAGCGACAAATGGCACAACTACAACAACAAACGAGATACTTAACCAAGCCGGAGTGTGTTCCGGCTTCAGATCCTCTACGGTGTCCACCAGCCACTTGCCAAGATCCACCTTCCTTTCTTTGTACACTCCTACTCCTCGAATAATTTCTTTCCTCCTAAAAACTTTTCACCTTTTTTTTCCCCTCAAAACTTTATTTAATTCCAATACTATAATTTCCACTTTTCCACCACTCTTCCTTTCACTAAACTTTTCTTTTTTTTTTTTTCAACTAAAATTTTTCTCAAAAGCCGATCGCACAAAAAGAGTTGTTACCGCACTCGCATACAAGAGTATTCTGACGCGCACCCGCGAGCCAGGCCGAAGGCTGCGCGCCAGCATATCCATTTTTGTATATACCCTCAGGCTGTATGTGTGGGTAACCACCCGGTCGCACCGAACCGCTAACCTGTGCGGTCATCACCGATGCCCCGACCAATGATATACAACCACACACACATAAATTGCCTTCATCTAGCGGATGCCTTAATGCACCGCAAAAGGGACGAAAGCGATGACACCCCTTTCTGCGCCTTCCGCGCTCATTGTTTTCCTTTATTTACATCCTACATATTTATTTCATTTCATTTATTCATTGATTTCAAACATGTGCAACTAAGAGTAAACATCTTTTATATGCACATCAACTTAAGACATAATGTAACACATCTAATATTCTTAACAATGTATTTACGTAGCTTAGAACTATACATATACGTATACATAAAACTTAAAATTACTACTAAAGGAAATAAAGAGAAGTGAAAAGAAAGGACGAAGGAAAATTGTTGGCAGGATTAGCTGTGGTCACATTGCGGTGGATAAGTCAACGCTACTGAAGTGTTTAAGTAGGACATTCTTAAAATTGTTTCTATTCAGCCCAGCTTTTATTGATTCAGGAATAGAGTTCCATAGTCTAACAGTGCCAATGAAAAACAGTCGGCTGGAGGATAAATACTTGAACTTCGGCACGACCAGTTTATTATTTCTTTCAGATTTGGTTAGTTGTAACTTGTCATAGAGATATTTCGGAACTTTGCATACCAAGAGTTTATACATATACATGCAGTTTCGTGCAGCTAAATAATTTAGTATGCCGCATCCAAGTAGTTTGCCACTCCATGGTGATATATGATCATATCTACCAACACCATATACATACCTAGATACATTGTTGAATGCTACATTGATTTTTTTGGATGATTCAGAGTCAATTTTGCAGTATACTAACTCAAAGTATGTAAAGTGAGGCAGAATTAGTTGCAATGCAAGCTTACGACGAGTTTCCTGTGGGGTGTATGTAGCTGATACTCGCAAGTTTCGCAATATAGAGTAAACAGTACTGACTACTTTATTTATATGTGGTGAACAAGATAACTTATTGTTTAGTACAAAACCTAAATTTTTAACGTTGTCCGTAAACTTTAAAGCTTGTGAACCGATCTTCAATGAAGGAATACTATCCGTGTCAACATAATTTTTATAAATTGGCATAACATAAGATTTGGAGACATTTAGACATAAACCATTATTCTTCGCCCAACATAGAATGGCAGATAGATCATGATTAACTTTATAACATAAATCTTCGACAAGACCAATTCTGTTTGATAGATATAACTGAATATCGTCCGCATACGCATGCACATTTACATATTTACATACAGAGAACACATCATTAATAAACATACTAAATAAGAGGGGACCAAGAACTGATCCCTGAGGGACGCCAGATTTAATAAGTTTGAACTGCGACATATCTGTCTCTCCTCTGACGCTTTGTTCTCTATCTTGAAGGTAACTTGTTAAGACTTTTATACAACTATTTGAAAAACCAAACATGTTTCGGAGCTTCTTTACATATATGTATAACGATTTGGTGGGGAACTCCGCTAAAAGGCAAAAGCTCGCAACACACTCCGCCAGTACTGCCCATCATGGCAATATCAATTAACTTCATTTGTCGCCGCTAGGGTGCGCTCCCCGTTGGGAACAAAGGATAAAAGGTAAAAAGGTAAATAAACAAAACAAATGAAAATTTGCTCTGCCAGTGCATACATACATAGTGGGAGTAGCAAAAGGAAAAATATTTTGTCGCGATCAGACCGCGACAAACAGGCTCGTAATCTTAAGCTAAGTTGTTAAACTGGAATACGCTGGCAGCGCTGCTTTCTGCACCCATTCTCTCTGCTCTGCTCCAAGGTAATTGAGTTTTTGTGAGTAATAGTCCACCCAGTCAACGACGCACGCACGTAGCCCGTGTCAGCTGACACAACCTGTCTTATGGAGTTGTAGTGTAAATCAGGGATCTTCGTTTCATAGCACTGAGGTGCAACGCTCAACTCACACAGATTGTTATACTCTCTCGTTTTGTCGTAGTAAGAGCGCAAAAGTTAGGTGACCATCTACGACCGTGCGACGATTCAGTTGCTTGCGGGCAAGCAAAAAGATAACAACGTACACGCATACTTCGTTTCCATACGCTTTTATACGACGTCGCGCAAGCATTGGGCATCATAAAGTATTTTTCGTATTGCATTGTGCGACGTGGTATAGCAGCGCATAAAAGCGAAAAATATATGCGTGCACGTTGTTGTCCTTTTGCTTGCCCGCAAGCTACTGAACGATGCGACGGTAGTAGCTGGGCACTCAACTAGTCGTTTTTCACTAATACTGCTGCAGTTACTAACACTGCTGCAGTTAGAGTTTTGGGGATCTCTGGTGTAAATGCCCAGTCACCAACGCATGACGACGGCTCTCTTGACGCACGTATCGTAGAAACCTAGCTCAGTTTGATTTTTCACGTAATAACGTGTCAGCTGATGCTCTCATGATTGCTCACTTTGCATCAGGGTTGCCGGAGCGATCATTTTGTAGTAAATTAGTACGAATCTTTCAATATGCTCCCAAAGTACCTCAATAACTATTCCGAATGTT
Organism: Urophora cardui; assembly: GCA_960531455.1. NCBI lineage: Eukaryota > Metazoa > Arthropoda > Insecta > Diptera > Tephritidae > Urophora > Urophora cardui. Next base: position 110,993,798 of record OY482672.1, read on the forward strand.
GCCGATTATAAAATTATGTTAACATAAGTGTATTTTTTTTAAATATGGAGATAAAAATGTAATAAAAAAATTTAAGTTTTTTCTTGCGTTTTTTTTACTAAACTTGACTATTGCCGCAATCGTTTTTTTACACGGAAATAAAAATGTAAATAGAGAAAATGAAGGTTTTTTGGGGTTTTTTTTTACTAAATTGTACTACATATTGTATCAATCGTTTTTATTTGTTTTTATATGGAGATAAAAATTTAAATAGAAGAAAATGAAGTTTTTTCTGCTGTGTATTCTTTACTAAATTTGACTATTGTGGATATTTTTATACTCAGCTGTACTAGTACACAGAGTATTATAGTTTTGATTTCCTAACGGTGGATTGTAACAGAATGAAATAATCGAGATAGATATAGACTTATATATATCAAAATGATCAGGGTGAAAAGAGAAATCGATTGAGCCATGTCCGTCCGTCTGTCCGTCTGTGCGCACGATAACTCGCGCAAAAATTGAGATATTTTGATGAAATTTGAATTGTAAGTTGGTATCAAGACAGGAACGGATGATATTGAAAATGGGCGAAATCGGCCATGACCACGCCCACCTCCCCTATATAGTAAAAATCCGAAATTTTGTATCTCAGTCACTAATAGAGCTAGAGTGATAAAATTTCACACACGTATTGAGCTCAGGCCCTTATGAAGAAATATGATGAAATTTTGGAAAATGGGCGGTGCCACGCCCACTTATTAAGGGGCAAACATTGAAAGTTTTATGAGTCATAACTCAGAAACCGTTGAAGATATATCGATTAATTTTGGTAGGCGTGATATACATACTTAGGCAAATGTTTTGACGAAAAATTGCCAAAATCGGTTGACGACCACGCCCACTTTTATATATGGGTCTTATAAAGTGACCTAATAAAAACATTTTAAGCGATATCTCTGTCAAATATAAAGATATATCATTGAAATTTTATGGAAGGTGTCCAACTATGGACATATAACAAAAAATACAAAAATTTTGGAAAATGGGCGTGGCACCGCCTCCTCTTAGAAGCAGGAATATACGAGATTTCTGAGCCCATAACTCGACAAATAATCGATATATTATGACGAAACTTGGTGTATACACTTTCACTACTTGTAGTAATACATGTTCAAAATTTTAGCGAAATCGGTTGACGACCACGCCCACTTTTATATATGGGTATTATAAAGTGGCCTAATAAAAACATTTTAAGCGATATCTTTGTCAAATATAAAGATAATTCATTGAAATTTTGTGGCATGAGTTCTACAATAGATCGGAAACAAAAAATAGAAAAATTTCGGAAAATGGGCGTGGCACCGCCTCTTTTCAGACAAAGGAATCAACGAGATTTCGGAGCCCATAACTCGACAAATAATTGAGATATTATGACGAAACTTGGTTTATACACTTTTATAACTTGTGTTAATGGACACGCAAAAATTTATTGAAATCGGTTTATGACCACGCCTACTTTTTAACAAAGATATTTCTGGAACACCCTTTGGGAATTTGTAACGTGACATCTTTGTAACTCATAAAGGGATGAAATTTTGCACAAAGAATAATATTCATAAGCTTAGTTGGATGACTGATAAAAATTTAGAAAATGGGCGTGGCTACGCCCACTTTATGCAGCACTCGATTTATATAAAGTACCTACACCGTGTTTCCATCAAACGCAAACAAACAATGAAAGCATACAGCTGAGTATCTAATGTTCGATTCCACTCGAACTTAGGCTTCCTTACTTGTTGACTGTTGCATTTAATATATTTGACTATTGTGAATATTTTTGACTGTTCAATTTAGCAAAATTACCCCGGATAGCAAATTTTTAAAAGCTGTCAGGTGAATAATAAGTCTGTTCGGCACAAAAATTTGCAAGCAACATAAGCAAAGAGAGAATTATGTCAAACTCTCTCTAAAATTGAAACGTACAAAGTTTCCGCCGAACATGACTTTGTCAATATTTGCAAGCAAAACATATGTTATGTAATACTTATGTAGTTTAAAACATATTGGGTCGGCTTCGGTATAATGCGCCCGCCGTATTTATTGCGAAGAACAGAGAATTTTTCATTTAAACTTTTAGGAAGTGTTCTGTGGATGTTAATTTTACTAATTTCAAGACTCCGGACTACGCAAAAACACTGTAGACCGCTCCACGGCTGAGGGTTATTTTCTTAAAGCGCGGCCGAAGGCCACCAATGCATAAGAGTGGTCTACGCTAAAATACTGTATTATTAATAAATTATAAGTTTCAACAAGATTTGGTTTCCATTTTAGTGATCCATATGAACCCCCTACCACCCAAACAATCATAAAATTCCGAGGTCGGTGCATTATATCGAAATTTCATACAAATATTTAAAAAATAATGAAGTTTTACAAAAATTTAAAATTGTTTTCCAGACTGAAAATTCTTTGTCAAGATCACCTTTTCACCACTGCGTTTACAGTACCTGGTAGGCCACTTTACCATTTTACGGTTATGCCATTTGGGTTGTGCAATGCTGCACAACGAATGTGTAGGCTTATGGATAAAGTTATACCAGCTTCCCTACGTGAGTCAGTGTTTGTATATTTAGATGATCTGTTAGTGTGTTCAGAGGATTTTGTGTCACATTTGTGTTAGTTAGAGAAGGTCGCTAAGTGTTTACGCGAAGCCAAGTTAACAATTAATATTGAAAAAAGCAAATTTTGCTTCAAAGAGGTTCGGTACCTCGGGTATGTAGTTGGCAATGGGTGCATTCGCACTGATGCTAATAAAGTTGCTGCTATGCGTGATTTCCCCGAGCCAAAGACCCCGAAGCAACTCAGGAGGTTCCTAGGGATGACAGGATGGTACCGAGGCTTTATTCGTGAATATGCAACTATAGCAGCACCGCTGCATGATTGCTTGACAAAGGACAAGATAAAGAAATTCACTATGACAGATGAAGCAAAGCTGGCTTTTGAAAGCTTAAAGCAAAGCCTCATATCGGCTCCAGTGCTGACTCACCCTGACTTCAACAGACGATTTTACATACAATGTGACGCATCGACTGACGGAGTGGGGGGAGTACTATTTCAATTAGACGACGACAAGAACGAACGCCCAATTGCATACATGTCTGCAAAACTGAACCGAGCGCAACGCAACTATAGTATCACAGAATTGGAGTGTTATGCTGCAGTTTTAAGCATCAAGCGCTTCCGCCCTTATGTTGAAGGACTGCCGTTTACGGTCATCACCGACCACGCAAGTCTGAAGTGGTTGATGAACCAAAAGGATTTGGCTGGCCGACTCGCGAGGTGGAGCTTAAAACTGCAAGCGTACGACTTCGATATCGAACACCGAAAGGGCTCGCAAAACGTTGTGCCGGATGCGCTATCGAGAATCGACATGGACGAAATAATGACAAACGAACGCATTTTGGATGTATGCCTAGACTCACCATTTTTCTCGACGACAGAATACGATGAACTGAAAAGAACAGTGACTGAAAACGAAACGAAACTACCAGACCTTTGTATCTCAGACGGATTTGTTTACAAACGAACGCAATTTAACCGGGGAGACATGACGCAAGAGGACCACGCCTGGAAACTCTAGGTGCCAACTGAGTTGCGGCAGGGTCTTGTAGAATCGGCACATGCGTCACCATCGTCAGGTCATGGTGGCATACACAAAACTCTATATAAAATTAGAGAAAAATATTTTTGGCCAGGTATGGTTAATGACGTGCAGGAGTACATTAATGACTGCGAAATATGTAAAGGTAATAAAACGCAAAACGCTTTTAAGAAGCCGACGATGGGCAAACAACATGTCACTGAGCGACCGTTCCAGCTCCTGTATATAGATTTTATGGGTCCTTATCCACGTACGTCCAATGGTAATGTGTATTTGTTTATATGTCTTGATCACTTCTCTAAATTTGTGTGTTTTAAAACCGCTGCGAAGAGCTACTTCGGCTGAAGTAGTAAAATATTTAGAACATGAAGTTTTCCATATTTTTGGAGTACCGGAGTATATACACTCCGATAATGGCAAACAATTTATATCTGAGTCCTTTAAATCCTTCGTAAACAAATATGGAACTAACCATATTAAAACCGCGTTTTACTCACCTCAGGGTAATGCCGCAGAAAGGGTAAATCGGTCGGTACTACAGATTTTGAGATCTTATATTAAAGAGCACCAAAAGAATTGGGATCAATATGTAAGTGATGCCGCCTTCGCTTTACGCAGTGCTACACACTCAGCCATTGGTAGATCGCCATATGCTGCACTATTTGGCCTACCAATGATACAACACGCGGCATCATATGAACTATATAGGAAACTCGGAGCAATTAGGGACGCCGACTGCGAAATTATCAGTGGCAGAGATAATCTGCAACTTCTACGAGATAAAATTATTAAGGAATTGAAATTGGCTCACGAGCGTGGTGCAAAAGTTTATAACACTAGGAGTAGAGAAGTGAAATTTAATGTAGGACAAGTGGTATACCGCCGTAACTTCAAGCAAAGCTCTCAAAATGATAACTATAACGCCAAACTTGCCCCAAAGCAAGTAAAATGCGTTGTCTTAAAAGTAATTGGAAATTCAATGTATGAGCTTGGAGATATGAGTGGGAAGAAAGTCGGGGTATACCACGCTAAAGATATTTTTGTAGCTTAGAGATTATACGTTTTATGTTAGTAATATGTTGTTTTTGTTATAAAATGTAGTGTTAGATACATGTTTGTGCGGATGTAGATGTTCACTAGACGAAGTACCTGTTGTACGGATATCGACGGTATTGACGAAACAGTATTTACTTTTATATTCTTGACTATTAATTTTATTCTTAGGACATTAAGGCGATCTGTGCTATTTTTTTTTATTTCTCTTACCTGTGATATTTTATTTATATATATGTATATATATATAGATTAGTATGGATATCTGCAACCATGCAGATACATACTCAGTCTACCAGTGATATTTTGATCTGTGATATTTTTTTAATATACTTATATATTGACTTACCTGATATTCAAATCTGTGATATTTATTTATTTAATTATTTATCTAATGACTTTTTTTTAATTATTTTTTGTATTTATTTATTTAATTAGTTATTTATCTATTCTTTTATGTTTATATTTATTTTTGTAATTATTTATGCAATTATTTATTTATTTTATCAACTTGACCATTAGTTATAGTTTCAACTGTGATATAGTCGTAAGTCGCTGAAATTTGACGTGTACTTGCATGAGTATAAACAAACTTAACACGTGTAGCTTAGTAAAATGAATAGAGTTGTAGTTAGTAGTAGAATGGGAAGCTATAACTGCCCGGCTTTAGGTCATGGGTCGAGGCCACACGTTAGGTGAAATATAGGAAAGGCCGCGTATGAACTTTTTTACGCACACGTTCCATGTTGCAAGCACCATCGACGGTTGCGAGCCTGTTACGACAGCCTTTGCCCCATATGTTAAATGTACGTATCTGTAACATAGGTATGTAATTGTACAGTGTCAATGTTAAGTTTCGAACAGCGTGAATGTTAGTAACAGAAAGTCAAAGTGGTATCTGTGTGTATGTGTCTCTAAGCCACGGATCGAACCCGAAGTTACGAGTGGCTTTATGTTTGTCCATATATGGATATTAGTCACTTGCACGAAAGAAAGTAACGTTTATTAAATACATAAGGGGACAGTTAATTCGTGTTGCTTGTCCGTTTGTCCAACCCTCTATAAAAGGGCGTTTAATGTGACCAACGGGTCATAATAGAAAAGTTGCGGTCGGGTCAATTTAAAGTGAGTAAAAGGAAGAAAAAAAATAGTGTGAAGTGCAGTGAAGTGAAATGTGTTTTTTTTTGTTATAAGAAGTGATTTGAGTGATTTCAATTAATTTTACCGTGTTAGATAATAGTTATTAATTATTAATTCCCTTATTCATAAAAAAAAAATAAAGTGGACTCATAAAGCTGTTAAAAATTTAAAATTTATATAAAAAAAAAAAAAAAAAAAAAAATAAGTCACTTTATACAATTGCTAAAACCTGCTTTATTTTTTTATGAATATCGGTCTTAGTACTTTTACAGAAATAGAGAGTGTTTTATGAAGAAAAAAAAAAAGGAAAACAAAAAGAAAAAAATAAAAAAAAAAACTCTATAGTGGAAAAAAAAAAAATAATAAAATAACAAAAATTTGAAAACACCGAGAGTTATCCCTATCCCAAAAATCAGCACTTTAATCACCATCTCCCACCAAGGAAGGACATCTAATTGCACCAGCAGGAACTGGAGGTAAGTGCTAATCACCTTTGTATGTGTGTATGTAGATAGTTATATGTATGTATGCTGGGACGCACATATGGAAGCACAGATAAGTGTGTCCCACGTTCACATATCTGTGGTCACAAGCATAACCGCTTAAGTCGACGATGTTATTCTCATTTTCTAAACTCTATAGGCCTGTAAAACCTGCATGCATACAACTCAATCACAAACAACAAAAAAAAAAAAAAAAAAAAAAAAAAGCAGTTTAGCTTAACTCACAATAGATGTGTATGTATGTACATATTTTATGAAACTTCCTCGTAACATTTTTGCTTCATTAAGAAAAAGTCAATCAAAACATGGTTTACAGCCATCGATTTCGTATTTATAATTTTTGATCTGCTTTTTGTGAGTTTTTTTAAGAAACGCCTTTGTATATAAAAAGTAATTTATCTCGAAAACATATTTTTTTTACTTAAGCGATTGTTGCAAACTGCCACAGAGATCTGTACATATGTATGCATATACATACATAGATTTTTTTGTGTTGTTGTAGGTCGCCAAAAAGGACCTCCGTCAAGTTTTGGGGTTTCAATCCACACATACAACAATTAAATACATAACATCACAATTACAACAACACCAACGTCTAATTGCACAACATCCCAACATCCCGCTAAAAATTTTTAGTTCAACAGCTATACATCCATATACATCCACCTAGAACCGAATTTCATAAAAGTTACAACAATCAAACAAACATCCAACCACCACTACTCCATATCAATAGCCATTTAACAGTCACATTTGCAGTCACACGTAAATATTCGCCTAATATATAATTACAAATTACAACAACCACACAGTAATCCATCGAATCCGTCAATATACCATTACAACAATTACAACAACAACGCAATCCAGTTAACACCAGGACTTGGCTAATACAAAAATAACACCAACTGCAAAAACGTACAGAGAAATTCACATCCAAACATAAGACACATCTACATACATACAACAACAGAATTTTCTTGGCCAACGATCTACAGCTGGGCTGCGGATAGAAGTAACATAAATCCATTCCAGTGGCTAAACAGCTGAGTGGGTTCAGTGGTCTGGATCATCATACATACATACATATATAACACTGACATAATTATTATTGGAACATCTGGTTATTGGCACACAAGATTTGGAGGAACGATTGGAAACAACGAAAAAGCGAAAACAATAACGAGTCGTCAACCACGGGGGAATTCCATAGAGGAGCGGCAGCGCACAGATTAATTTTTTTATATTTAGACCTTCTTTTTTACATACATATCATTTTTTTTCATCCAACTAACTTACGCTATTCTTACACATAGATCGAATTAAGGGAAGGGGCATAGCTTTAACATCTGGGGGTATATTAAATTTTCAAACATTTTTTTCATACGTTGATTTATTCCACACCTTTTTTTTTGCCTTTGTTTAGTTAACCATCACATAACCATAGTTTTTGTTGTTACGCTTTGCCATCAATTCGTTTGCACACCTCTTCCACGTGTACATACATTTCGTTGTTTTTTTTTATACTCAGCTGTACTAGTACACAGAGTATTATAGTTTTAATCACATAACGGTGGATTGTAACAGAATGAAATAATCGAGATAGATATAGACTTATATATATCAAAATGATCAGGGTGAAAAGAGAAATCGATTGAGCCATGTCCGTCCGTCCGTCCGTCCGTCCGTCCGTCTGTCCGTCCGTCCGTCTGTAAACACTCTAACTCGCGCAAAAATTGAGATATTTTGATGAAATTTGAAATGCAAGTTGGTATCGACACTGGGACGGTTGGTATTGAAAATGGGCGAAATCGGACCATGACCACGCCCACTTTTCCCATATAGAAAAAATCGGAAATTTGGTATCTCAGCCACTAATATAGCTAGAGTGATGAAATTTTACCCACATGTTAAGCTCAGGCCCCTAAGAAGAAATTTGATAGAATTTTGGAAAATGGGCGGTGCCACGCCCACTTATTAAGGAGCAAACATTGAAAGCTTTATGAGCCATAACTCAGAAACTGTATAAGATATATCGATGAAATTTGGTACGCGTGATATACTTACTTAGGCAAATATTTGGACGAAAAATTGTCAAAATCGGTTGACGGCCACGCCCACTTTTATATATGGGTATGGGACATAAAACGAAAAGCATAAAAATTTTGGAAAATGGGCGTGGCACCGCCTCTTTTAAGAAGCAGGAATATACGAGATTTCTGAGCCCATAACTCGACAAATAATTGAGATATTATAACGAAACTTGGTTTATACACTCTTATAACTTGTGTTAATAGACACGCAAAAATTTATTGAAATCGGTTTATGACCACGCCTACTTTTTAACAAAGATATTATATAAAGGAATTATATAAAGGAATGAAATTTTGCACAAAGAATAATATTCATATGCTTAGTTGGATGACTGATAAAAATTTTGAAAATGGGCGCGGCTACGCCCACTTTATGCAGCACTTGCTTTATATAAAGTACCTACACCGTGTTTCCATCAAACGCAAACAAACAATGAAAGCATACAGCTGAGTATCTAATGTTCGATTCCACTCGAACTTAGGCTTCCTTACTTGTTTTTTTTTTGGGTTTCTTACAAAGAAAGATATTAAGCCGGAATTATAATTAATTATCGATCTAGCCCGTTTTGTTTGTTTTTTTTTTTTTCTCTCTCTGCAATATCGATTAACTAATCCGATTCACATATTTTCTTTATTTATAAGTTTTTTTATTTAATCATAATTTTATATATTTTCCTTTTGCGTTTAATTGGTGGTGACTCGCTCGCCGCACCCAAACACGAGCGAGTGATCAAACATTTACTAAAGAAAAATATTAAAGAACAAGCACGTAAATTTGCAATATAAACGAGTAGGTAGGTACGTATGTAATAATAGCGATATCGTATATTTGCAATTTCTCTCCCTCAGTAGCAGCAGCGCATGTGGGTACCTTCATCGCCGTGGTGAAAAGGTGAGTTCATATATATTGTTGTTTTTTTTTATTTACATACATAAACGTACATACCCAGAGATTTTTGTTTTTTTGCATACATACATACCTACACCTCCAAAAGTTTCTTTGTCGAGATTTTTATTCGTTGAGATTTTTTTTTGTATCCCTCAGATACATTAACCTACAATCACATACTTATACTTATAGGATTTGAATTTTTCTAAATACATACTAGGACATACTTTAAGGAAATTAATTTTTAGAAGTAAACACGTAAATGTAATAAGTTATTTTTGAATTAAAGAAGAAGTTTGTAAAGTACATGAAATTTATTCTCTTTTTTATGGGTTTAATAACTAAAGTCATAATGGAGGAGTAAATTTTCTAACGTTTTGGTGTGGGTGTTGCTTTGGTGCGAAAGAGGATAGGTAGGAATGGACAAAATGGACATTGACTGTCGTTCTTCTTTGACGTATAATGAATGACCGAGTTTGGGGGCGCTGTAAGGTAATAGGAGTCAGAACAGCGCCCATGGCTTCGCGTGTTCACGCTGAAGAGGGTGGGATAGACTCCATCGGACTGGACAGGGACAGGTTTTAATTTCCACGCTTTGTTCAACACTTTCCTCATAGTTCTTTTGCACCGTTTCACTGTACTCTCCCTCCTAAGGCATGATTATTTTGTTTATGTTTCTGTGGGTAAGGGGAGGTGGAAAAGAATCCACCCACCGTCGAGCTAGCCTGGGTTGCAAGCATGCCTGCCCTCCACCTCACCTCTACCCGGTGCAACCAGAAATGTAACACTGTTTTCAACTTGCAAATCTTTACTGAGTCCAACAGACTCCGTAAAAACTTGTAACTTTCTCTCCAAATGAAATGTCAAAATCCGCTCTAAGCTTGCAAAGTTTGTGGAGTGCCGAACAGGATTCGACAAAATTTCAGGAAAATTTGTACAAATAATAATAACTAATATTTGGTGAGCCGGCAAGACTCGTGAATTTGACAACAAGCATAAACAACAAAAAGACCGAAATACGTACATATGCAATACATAAATTAAAAAATAACCGCGGTGAATATTATTACTAAAAATTAAAACAAAAATAGTATCTGTATATAATTGCTGCATTTTATTAATTGCAAAAATTAGGTTTCTTATTGCACATACATATGTACATTAAGGTGGAGTGAAAACATATGGAGATTTTTTTTTTGTTCTTTTTTTGAACGTACCAGCAATGAAAAGTTGCCTTTATACGAGTTAATGAACCCCACAAAATTTTATGGCGATAGGACGACGTTTTGAACTGCCCCCAGCCCCGCAAAGTTGAAAGCAATAAGCACGATCTGGTACAAATGTAAAATTTCTAAAATTATAAAATCAAAAAACGTAGTATGAAGATTGATAAAGATGGCCAAGCTGAGTATTAAAGTGAATTTATTTTTTTTTGGAAATAGCAACAACAAAAGCTATTAAAGGTCAAAGTATATATTATGCATTTTTTAAATTGCAATTACTTAAAAACTACTGTACCGATTTCGAATGTTTTTATGCCGTTCAATAGGTATTTGGATTCCCTTTAATTTAATATATACATTTTATATATTGAAAGTAAGGGGGGTAAAAGGGGGGTTGACCCCCGCAGGGTGTGTTATGGAACCCATATAAAATGTATATCAAATTAAAGGGAATCAAAATGCCTATCGAATGGTATAAAAATGTTCAAAATCGGTTCAATGGTTTTAAAGTAATTGCAATTTAAAAAATGCATAATATATATTTTGATCTTTAATAACTTTTGTTGTTGGTATTTCCAAAAAAAATAAATTCACTTTAATACTCAGCTTGGCTATCTTTATCAATCTTCATACTTCGTTTTTTGATTTTATAATTTTAGAAATTTTACATTTGTACCAGATCGTGCTATTTTTTTTCAACTTTGTGGGGCTGGGGGCACCTCTAAACATGCGAGTAGGTCAATAAAATTTTACAGGCTTATTTCTGGGCTACAAAGGTGCCATTCTGGCTTTGGAACAAATTGAATTTCCAAAAAAAATTTTTCACTCCACCTTATTGTACATATTCTTAAAAGCCTTTAAGAAATAGTAGTAGAAAATGTAGAAGCACGGAGTCTGAAGTAAACAAAACTGCAATTAATATTTGGTTTTAAATTATCATGATACAACATTTTCAATTTAAAAATTTATTTATTAATAAATTCTATGAATAATACGATTTTCAAGAAAAATTACTACGAAACCAAACACAAGTTACAACGAAATCAAAAACTGCATGTATACTTTGCGGTACAATGGTAACGATGTTATTCAACTCATTCCAAACAAACCAAAAACAATGCAGAATGTAAACAAAGGAAAACAACTGATTCTTGCGTTGGGTATGCGTGCGTTTACGTGCGTGAATGGTGTCGATTTTGAACTATTGCGTGAGGTAACTGAGAGGTATGACGCCGTCGGTCAGTGGTTGGACTATAAGGAGAGTACAATGTGGGGCGAACGTAAAAATTGCGTATTGTAGATTTTTGTTTCAGTTTAAAGTTTCTGCTGACAAGCAATGAAGTGTTTGGTTATATGTGCACGCTTACCTAACCTGCAAAAATTCCGAGTACTCCATTCGCTCATCCATGGAGTGCTCGCTATGGACCAACCGAGTACTCCATAACCTGCTACATTTCATACAAAGAATATGGTCCAATTAACATTGCATGTCATTGCTATGGAGTATATACTCCAGTCCCGCACAACGATCAAATTAATCCATGGAGTACCTACATTGGATTAATTGATGGAGTACCTAACACAAAAAAATAAACACGTATGTACATATGTATACACGTGCTTCGTCATCGCGATAAACATTTGGTTTTCGTTGTCGTGTTCGGCTAACTACGAGCCGATTCAGATTTATGAATCGGTCGTTTGGGCTATGTTAATGATCACTTTTAAAGTACTCCAACCTACCACAAATGGACAATATAATCCAATGATTTTTGTAAAAAATGCACGAACAATAACGTTTCAGCCCTAGCAGATTATACTTTTTATTATTAAATAGCCGCAACGCTTAAATCACGGAAAAAATGTGAATTATGCAGCTAAATAAAAAACACCTTGTTATTAAAACATTTATAAGGTATTCATACACCACGTGAGGCCTGAAATAAGGTCTTATTTTCCTGGAGGATAAGCCTTATAAATAAGGTGTGCTCTCAGAGAAAATATTCCTTATGGCCTGATTTTTTTTCTTCATTCTTGAAAAATACGACAATTTTTTTAGAATCTTAACCTAGAATACAATGACGTTATTCGTTGCCACTGCTTCAAATAACATTTGGATGAAAAGAAATTTTATTTGATATAAAATAAATACTTATGAATACATTTTTTATGAGTATGTGACTGTTTTTGTTTTTACTAAGAGTATGTATGTACGTAATTTTATTTTATATTCGTTCATTATGTTATTCATTTTCATTATGTATGTATTTATGCTGTAGGAATGGAATGGGATGGAATTCCAAGCAGCTGATTGTATAGTATTAAAAGTTCGTACGGCCTGAAAGGACAGGCTTATCAATGACACAATCGTGTGTTGTGTTAGTAAGTGCTGTTGCAGTTTCGGATTGGAAGGAATTCCAATAAGCTGCGTGTATGAACTTAGGAGTTTTTACGGCCTAATGGGATAGGCTCGTCCGGATCACAATCATATGTTATACATAACTATGTATTAGTAAATGCTGTTGCAGCTTTCTGAATGGAAGGAATTTCAGTAAGCTGTTTTTTTTTCTTTTGGAATTTGGAGGTTTTACGGCCTAATAGGATAGGCTCATCGAAGTTTTACTTTTAGTGGCTCTAGCCTTGGTCACAATTCGAACCGAACCGTTTTTATTTTGAAATTTAAAAACCGAACCGAAAACCATTAAAAAAATGGTTCGGTTCGGTTCAAAGACAGTTTCAAGCTTCATAAATATAATACTGTACATGATCGCCTACAACTTTTCCATTTCACCATGGATTTTCTTCGTTAATAGTAGAGCTCCAGATTTTTTTTGAACATTTTCGAGTAGCCCGAACAAATGTTGTTCAAATGCTCGCACAGTCGTTTGTTTGTTTATTACCTGTATGTTTGTACGGGCATTTGAACAATTCGGGCATTTTGAAGTTTGTTTTTTTCTTTTGTTTATTATTTTTTTTCTTCTTCATATGTAGTTGTTTTTATTTTTGTTTTTTCGATACACATTTTTTTTGTTTGTAAGCTCGAATGTGTACGGGCATTTGAACAACAAACGGGCTTCAAACAAAAACGATCAATTCGAAATGTTCGATACCCGGGTATCTAGAGCTCTAGTTAATAGTTTATATTTTTACCAATAGAAAGGGGCTTAACGTAAAACAGTAAAATTAAATGAAAACACCTTTGTCTTAAAGATTTTCCTAGACAAGGTAAATGTGTTCTTCTCTCCCAGAGTACAGAAAAAAAATGTATTTTATGGTCAATTGTAATTACACTCTGTGACAAAATAAAAAAAAATGTAAAGTACTTTTTTCCGAGGTAAACATATTTTATAGGCCTTACCAATCATACGAAGACTGCATACTTAGAATTTCCAATACACCCCCAAAATCTGGAGTTAGGGGCCAAAACCCCTTTTCATAGGTTAAGTCATATATTGTACCATAACCTTTTCTCCGTTTAACCCACCAACATGATCTATATATATAAAAATGAGTCGTAGTTTGTTCGGTCCCTTAAAACTTGAAAACCACTGGACTAAACTTAATACTTCCTTCTGCAAGTTTGTTCGTAATTACCTCGAATCGGTTTTTGAAAATATTGAGGGGGCGTGGCAGCTCCCATACAAACAAAGTCTTTTATGTTGAACTAGCAAACCCGGCCACATAAATATTACAAACCATCTTGAACCATTTTGAACCGAACCAAACCAGTGGTTCAGAGTAGAACCCTCGATTTTTTTTTTTTGAACATTTTCGAGTAGCCCGAACAATTGTTTTTCAAATCATCAAACAATCGTTTGTTTGTTTATTACCAGTATGTTTGTACGGGCATTTGAACAATTCGGGTATTTTGAAGTTTGTTTTTTCTTTTGTTTATTATTATTTTTTTTTTTTTTTTTTCAAAGTAGTTTTTTATTTTTGTTTTTCCGGTACACATTTTTTGTTTTGTAAGCTCGAATGTCGAATGTTTGTACGGGCATTTGAACAACAAACGGGCTTCAAACAAAAATAAAAATAAGATCGAATTGCTCGATACCCGGGTATCTAGAGCTCTAGTTTAGAGGTACCATGAACCGGTTCTTGTACCGGTACGGATTTTTTCTAAGTGGTTCAAAGCACTCAACCGAACCACATCGATTTTTAGAGTGGTTTACAGCCCTGATATCTACTGTAATAATTCTTAACTAAGGCGTAGATTTATTGCTGGATTGTAATAATGCTTATAGCAAGCTTACACCTGCTATCAACTTACCACTATCCCCTCATTAGGGCTAGATACTAACTTATATTAACTACTGTTTATAACTCGGCCAACCTGACCATGGATCGGCCTCGATCACAACAAATTAGATCCCAAGGGATTGCGTTCTGGAAAGCACAACCCATGCTTGACAATACCTTTTTCAGGTTAGCGCTGGCAACAGACGTTTTTGCTCCCGTATCGAAGAGAGCTTCTCCTTTCATCCCAAACATCTCTCGATCTTCCAACAATGCACT
This sequence comes from Urophora cardui, assembly GCA_960531455.1. Lineage (NCBI taxonomy): Eukaryota > Metazoa > Arthropoda > Insecta > Diptera > Tephritidae > Urophora > Urophora cardui. The sequence continues at coordinate 111,008,857 of OY482672.1, forward strand.
ATGGTCTGGCGACTAGTATTTTATGGCCAAAATTCAATCAGTAATCAGATTGATCGGAAACTTGGTACTTGGGGGTTTTCGCGGTTGCTGATTTCAAATCTGATATCAAGCTACTGAAATTCAAAATGGCGTATATGGCGACCAAATTTTGTAATTTTAATTTTTTTAACTTAATTTTATATAAAAAAGGGGTTTTCGCAATTGCGGATTTCGAATTTGATGACACATTTTTTTAATTCAAAATGGCGGATCCAATATGGGGACCAATTTTTTAATTTTTATTTTTTTAACTTAATTTTATATAAAAAAGGGGTTTTTCCAATTGCGGATTTCGAATCTGATAACACATTTTTTAAATTCAAAATGGCGGATCCAATATGGCGACCAAATTTTATAATTTTTTTTTTTAATTTAATTTTATATAAAAAGGGGGTTTTGCAATTGCGGATTTCGAATCTGATGACATATTTTTCAAATTCAAAATGGCGGATCCAATATGGCAATCAAATTTTGTAATTTTTATATTTTTAACTTAATTTTATATAAAAAGGGGTTTTGCAATTGCGGATTTCGAATCTGATGACACATTTTTTAAATTCAAAATGGTGGATCAAATATGGCGGCCAAATTTTATATATGTGAAGTTTTTTTTTATAAGTTTATATATATCGAGCCATAACCGCCGGATTGACGTAACCAGCATGTACAAATTTTTAGAGGAGAACGGTTTCTTTTGTAAATATCTACACAAATAAGCCACACATTTCAACGAAATTTTGCTGCATTATATACCAAAAGTGGATTAAATTATCATACAAAATTTCACTGGAATGCGTTGTTCACTTACGTAGATATTTGCAAAAGAAAACGCTCTCCTCTAAAAAATTTTATATGCTGGTTACGTCAATTCGGCGGTTATGGCTCGATATATGTAACTGTTTTCGCATTTATACAGTTTTTATAGAAAGAAGAAAACTGCCACAGAGATTTTATTAATATTAATACAAATATTAACTCTGAAGGCTCCGCCACCTCCCTTCGTTTAGTGCGATCAGACATTTCTGAAAATTGCAATGGACGACGCCCACGAGTTAAAGACTTCTGGGCCGCATTTTCTACTTCCACCGAATAATTTTCGTAGCTTTAGTTATTTCGTTCGTCGTTTTCGAATATTATATCGTTTTGAAGCCAGCTCTTATTTTGAGTTTTGAAAATTCCAATTGATTTTCTCGACTTCTGCCATTTTACATTAACGTTAACGCAAAATAATCTAATTTTGTTTTCCAAATATTTTTTGTGCTTACGAGTATCAGAGATATTCGATTCTCCACTTTTGTTAACAACAAAATTAAAAATTAGCTCATTTTTTCTTGTTTGCTATTCCCATCCAGCCAAATTTCCATTATATCACAATTCCTGAAGTGTAAGTTGCCTGCAAAAAAACGAAATTTCTAAGAACTTTGCACCTCTTTGCAAAATATTATTGCGGTGTTGTCTGCACCATATATCATTGTAGTTCGGGGCGATATTTGTTTGTTGGACACTTTCAAACATTTTTAATTATATAATTTAACATAATTGTAAAAAGTAAAAAATAATTATTTTGAGGTTATGACACTTTTTACATTTTTTTCTTATCACCAAACCTTGTGTCGTATGTTTCACTATTAACAATTAAAATACTTACGATGGTCATTAATATCCATAATATAAATATTTTAAATACTTTTTAATTTTCACTTTATAAGGATTCAAAAAGGCAACTAAATCTCACCAAGAGTATAGGTTTTAAACCGCAATAAAAAACATTGAACTTTGGCCCTTCATAGAATAATATTTAACTGACATTTGCAAATAAAAAACGTTGTTTACGTATTTTTCCAATGTTTACTAACAGATTTAATCAACAATTGTGGAATTGCAAGTTACCAATTTTGGCCAGAAAATGTAGTTCGCCAGACCATAGTGCAATGGTCGTATTAACGCTGTTAAACGCCAAATATTGGGAACTCTCTTTGTTGTGTCCCTGCACTTTTGACAGTTTGCAAGATATACTCCCAGTGCTCCACTTCCATAACATGCGAACGAAGCTGCTCTCTTATGTTGTGGCGTTGTTGCGCTCGTACCTGCCACTGCTGATTAATAATGTTTGAATGAAGTGACGACAAAAAAAAAAACACAAAATTACCGTTATCTAAAAAACCTAATCATACAAAGAATTAAAACAAGTAGTTCCAAGCTCAGCAGGCTGTAAACTAGTGTTAGTGGTGGGCGTCGATTACAACATATGTATATGCTTTTAATTTTTGTGAAAAATGATTCATATAGTGTGGGACACCAATGTGCAAGATTTGGTTTCGGTAGGTCCATCCGTTTCTGAGAAATTGAGTTCTGTCCCACTCTTCATACAAATGCGAGCAGTGTGCGGTGCCACGCCCATTTTCAAACATTTTTGTGTTTTTTTATGTCTGTAGTTGGACTCATGCCGCAAAATGTCAATGATATATCTCTTTATTTAACACAGATATCGCTTAAAATGTTTTTATTAGGCCCATACCACTCATCCATAAAATTGAGCGTGGCCGTTAACCGATTTTGGAAATTTTTCGTCCGAACATTTGCCTAAGTACATCACGCGTACCAAATTTCATCGATATATCTACTATGGTTTCTGAGTTATAACTCTTTCAAAATTTGTTATAAAACTTACAAAGTTTGTCCCTTAATAAGTGGTCGTGGCACCGCCCATTTTCCAACAACTCCAATACAAACGTAGAATTATTGGAAATGGGGCGCGGCAGCCCCGATATAATTTTTGGTACCAAGAAACTCTGGAATTATTTCTAGTAGAATATCAAAACAAGACACATCAATGAAAATAACTTAAATATAACCCTGATTCAGACCTACTCTTTGGTAGGGATAGGGATAGGGGGTTTTCCGCAGCTAATACTATCTATACTTCTATATCATAGATGCCCACACAAATACAGTCTCATTTTGTCGTAGTGTTGATGCATGGCGTTTGGTAGCTAGAAACGTGAGTTGCCACTTCTCTGTAATGACACCGAACTGAGGTGTTTTTTGTTTGCTAATGATGATTTTAGGCTAATGATAATTTTCCACCTTTGTTATTTAAAATACTTGTACGTAAATACATCTCACACTCATATGATAAATACAGCCTTGCCCAAAAGTATTAGACACCAATGTTTCTGTAAAAATCATATTCATACGTATGTATATGGAAATATAATAAATATCCCAATATGCAAAATACATTTGTTATAACTTTACAATAAACTTACTTCAGTAAGCAAAACGTTTCGAAAATCTTTAATATAAAACTTGTAATTCATTTAATAGTAACTGCTGAATCAACGAAAAGGAACCCTAATTCTATAATTGCATTTCACGTTTGGAAAGAAATTCTTAATAAACATTTTTATACAATGTTTTGTAAACGTGAGGAGAAAAATTTCTCCCAAACAAAAAAAAAATGCGCTACTCGGGACTCGAACCTACGCTCTTTGGTCCGTAGGCAGCATATCTCACCATTATGCTACAATCGTATTCGGAATTATAGTTTTTGACAATGAAGAACTCTAATTCGTGCACGTCATCACACATTGTGGACATTTTCGCAAATAAAAATTATTTACTTGCATTCATAATTGCGCATAACGGTTACGCAGCTGGCAACCACGAGCTAAAATTCAGAAGAAAAACAACCAACGGCAAAGTCGACTGAAGCAGTGCTTTGCTACGTCACGTCAGTATACATATATGGCTCTGCGACAGCGCTGTGCTCGCGAGCAGCTTCGTGGGCATCTATGTTCTATATCTATACTATCTATACTAATTATATAAAACTAGAGTGCTGCCTACTGTCGAAACTCGACAGTTTTCCTAGATGTTTACTTATGACTAAGGTGAACCTATGTATAGTTTTTATATAATTGTTTGTTTTTATTGTCACTGTTACTATTTTGTTGTTGTTCCTGTTGATGCTGCTCCTTTTGTTGTTACTGTCACTTCTACTCTCTTGTTGTTTTGTTGTTGGTATTGTTGTCGTTACTCGTCTTCACAATTCTCCTAACTACTTCTTTCTTTCTATTTCTGCTCTTTTCTTTACTCGATTTATTTCCTAATTATTCTTTCTTATCCTTTTTAGTCCTTGACTTTGTGTTTTTGTTGTAGTGCTTTTGCTACCTTTTTACGTGTCTAATTCTTTGAAACTACACACCACATCCAGCCAAACATGTTCACAATTGCACGCACAAAGTCAGGTATGCTTGCGCATTGATACAGCTCTGTTATGTGCAAAAGCAAGCAACAACAACCACACGGCAATTTTCCAACGACGATTGTGGACGCATTTTCCAACCAATTTTCATGAAAATTGGCGCAGTTCTATTTGAGAGCAATACCTTTCTAATGGTGTGCTTAGTTTTAAAATCGGTTCAGTAGTTTCGACGGAGAAGAAGGAACAAAATTTATGTTAGGGTATTAATAATATAGATTGATTGTATGGAAAATGTATGTAACGCGATAACTCAAAAAGTACTGGACCGATTTTAATGATTCTTTTTTTAAAATGTCACAAATGGTAAATTCTCGAGAAACATGTACTTTTTTTTGCGCATTTCTAAGACTTTAATACCTTTTTCCCGGTTTTAAATTTCGAAAAACTCAAAAAATCGCAAGCATAGACAGATTCGTTTGGTCATTTGCCGTGTTCAGTGGAGGCGTCGCAGTCGTGGCAGGCAGCGCAGCGTAGGCGACTCATATGTTTGTTTTTGCACGGTTTGTTGTTTGTCTCGGTGGCAATCAAAAACCTGTTTATGCATGCATAATATGCTATAACTCAAGAACGCCTGCACCTACACCTGCGATATTGGCATCAAATGAAAGGTGTTGAGCAGGACTTCAACATAGAGTTATTTTCATTCTGATGCCTAGACATCCTCCCCAGTCTGGGTAAGAATATGGAGCCAGATGACTCCGGAATGTTTTTGAACGATATTGGTATGAAATTAAAAGTATTGAGCAGGTTGCTTGTTTTTCCTACAGGGTAGGAATATGATGTATCGAAGAACGAAAAGACACTGAAGATGGCGCATATTAGCCGAAACCGGTTTGTCTCCAAACCAAACTTGACAAGGGATGACGGAAGATCGTTCCACAATACATCATATTGAGCAGGGCTTTAACACAGACCTATTTTCATTGTGATTTCCATGCCGGGTCTCCTGATATGGGTCAAAAGGTGGATCTGGATGACGTCGGGATGTGTCTGAGCGATATTGGTATCGAATGAAAGATCTTGATCTGGACTTCAATATAGAGCTATTTTAATAGTGATGCCTAGGCCGGGTCTCCAGATAAGGGTCAACAGGTGGACCGGATGACCCTCGAATATTTCTGAGCGATATTGCTACCAAATCAAAGGTCTTGATGAGTACTTCGACGTAGAATTATGTTATTTGTGATGCCTGGGACCGGTCCCCAAATATGGGTCAAAATGTGACCCGGATTAACCCGGAATGTTTCGGAGCAATATTGGTATGAAATGAAAAGTGTTGGGAACGGCTTCAACATAGAGCTATAGTGATGGCTAGACAAGGTCATCAAGTGGACCCAGATAACCCCGGAATATCTTAACTTAACTTAAATTAACTTGGCTTGACTTGACTTGACCTGATTTGTCTTGACTTGACTTGACTTGAATTGACTTAACTTGACATGAATTGATTTGACTTGACTTGAATTGACTTGGGTTGACTTGACTTGACTTGAATTAACTTGAGTTGACTTGACCTGACTTGATTTGAGTTGAGTTCACTTGACTTGACTTTGGTTAACTATTATTCCTCATTGCGAAGCAACGGGTATTTGCTAGTGTATTTATATAACTTTCATTTCATTACGATATATTCTAAGATAATTCTGAGCAACACGGTAAACAAGGAAAAAGTCCTTAAGTTTTATAGGAAAAAATTTTTGGCAGAACGTCTGGCGGATCAGCTAGTATATATACATATATACATATAGATAGATTTACCAATATAGTGAAAAGCGGAGATCTACGCAGCCTTCTGTAAACCTAAGGTTGAGAAGATGCCATTTTTCAACCCTTGACATGATATGGTTTCTGCATATTTTTTGTTGCACAATAACTTACCTTTTACGAATACGATCGCCCCCGAAGTAATTGTGATTCGTTTCTGTCTTCGTGTAAACGACACCGTCTGGAGTGAAGCAAGCACAATTTCTTCTAATTTCCTCCCTCGTAAATTTCGGTATATCCTCTAGGTGATGCTGAAGCTGTAACTAAACTTTGATAAATTAGTTCATGTAAAAAGAGAATGACAGGTTATTGCGAAAAAATTACATCTTATAGGCCCGGTTTCACCAACCGGTCTCAACTTAGTTAAGCCGATTTTTTTACGTTTTCAGTTTCACCATGCAACTGAGCTAAGTCACAAGTTAGTCAGCTTTTGTCTTGACTAAAAATAAACTAAGAATTTGAGTCGCTTTAGCAAATTCAACTACCAAAAGAGCGAATGAAATAATCGAGATAGATATCGTCGGTCTCCTGCCAGAAACACGAATGTGAAAATTTTTTTAAATGCGATGTCTGCTCATTGTCGCGTATATATTTATATAATAACAATTAATATTTGTATATATACTTATGTACATACAAGTACATATTATGTGTGTATGTTTGCACCAGAATTTATACAAATATTATTTGTTATTACATCAATATATACCCGATAAAGAGCAGACATCGTGCTTAAAAAAATTTTCACATTCATGTTTCTGGCAGGAGACCGACGATATGTACTTATATATATCAAAACAAAGTTAAATATCTGATTTTAACTACCACCCAATTTCATATATGGGTATTATAAAGTGGCCTAATAAAAACATTTTAAGCGATATCTTTGTCAAATATAAAGATAATTCATTGAAATTTTGTGGCATGATTCCCACAATAGCCCGGAAACAAAAAACCTTAAAATTTTGGAAAATGGGCGTGGTATCACCCCTTTTTAGACAAAAGAAATCTATGAGATTTCAGAGCCCATTGCTCGACAAATAATTGAGATATTATGACGAAACTTAGTCTATAAACTTTCAGACACGCAAAAATTTAGTGAAATCGGTTTTTGGCCACGCCTACTTTTTAACAAAAATATTTCTGGGAATTTGTAACGTGACATCTTTGTAACTAGAAGTGATAAAGGAATAAAATTTTGCACTAACAATAATATTTATATGCTTAGTTGGATGATTGATATAAATTTTGAAAATGCAGCACTCGCTTTATATAAAATACACCGTGTTTCCATCAAACGCAAGCAAACTATGAAAGCATACAGCTGAGCATCTAATGTTCGATTCCACTCGAACTTAGGCTTCCTTGTTTGTTTCTAAATGAAAATGGTGCATTATTTCGTGGTAACTTTATAAACATGTGCGCTATGCTCTATGAAAATAACACATCATTCATGTGATGACTGGAATAAACAATAATACCATCCCTATAACTTTGTTAAGAGCTTCATACAAACAAACCAGCTAGTTCTATTGTCACTTTGACTTGGATTATTGACGTCTTACTTTAAGTCAAAATTTAGGATACTGTTAAAAGTTTCTGGCTGAGGGTATATTTGAACAAAATACCGGGTATTTTAAATGAAATAAAGTTTTTCACATATACTAATCAAAAAACGAATGAAGACAACAATAAACGATGTAATCAGTATATTTTAACATTATAAATATATTGAAAAAAAAGCTTTCCAAAGAAAATAAAATAATGAGTTATTTATAAAAAATAAAATGGATTTATGCAGGGCTGAAATGTATTGATATTTTTAACGATAGACAAAAAATAATTTTGTTTATGTTGAAACTTTTCATTTTAAAAGCATAAAAAATTTAACAAAATTCAAATTGCTTCAACAAAAAAAAACAAAAAAATTATCAAAATTTTTTTCGTTCGATAATTGCCGAAGAAAAATTAAAAAAAAATATTGCTTCAGCTGTAAACAAAAAATGATTACCAAAATAATTTTGTTTCCTGTGCCTATAAAAAAAAACTGAAAACCTATCACATAAATATGTATTCATATATACATATGCACATACATACGTATGTATATCTCAGCAACAAACAAACAAACATAAACAAAATGAAATCCTTTTTGATATTTTGTTTTGATATCAAATTAGCAAATTTAATTGTAATACAATTTTATTGATAATTTTGGAATCGGAAATATTTTGGTTTTGATAAGCAGCAAAGCAATATAAATTTTTGATATTTTTTTTACATGCTCATTGAAACAATTTTTTTTGTTTATTTTGTTGAGCAGCCTTGGATTTATGCAATTACTAAAGTCGAAAAATCCTATCAAAATGTCTTTTATACAATAATTTTTAAAATAAAAGTTACCAGCAACGGACAAATTTTTTTATCATTAACTGTTATGAGTACGGCATGGAAATCTATGCAAATACATGTTTTTCTTAGATTTAGGTAGAGCAAAATAAATAAACAATCTTTGCGAATCGTGAAATTGTCTTAAAAATGGCATTCAAATGTGTTTGCATATTTTGCATATTTTGGTCATATATGCATATTTTTACATATTTTGCGTTGTTTGCATTTTTTTATTACATATTTCGCATTATATTGCCTATTTTTGTAATTTGCTAGTTGACAGTTTTATACAAAGGAAATTCATGCATAACAGTCATCTGACGACGAATAGAGTTTCGTGTGAACACGGCTATTAGTATTTTCGATACGGTGCATACCTGTCGACAAATAGCCGTTTTTAAACATGCTCCTATTACCTCTGTGGATGTAGAACGTTCGTTTTCTATGTATAAGAGCTTTTTTCGACCTAATCGGCAAAGTTTTCTTTTTGAGAATATGAAAAAATATTTCATTGTGTATGCTAATGAATCGTTAAATATGGATTAACCTTTACAAATTATGAAATGTTCAAGACTGAATTTATGTACATATCTATAAAAACATACATACATATTGCTAGCTTAGAGTGCAAATTTTGTAAGTCCTTTTTTCAAACATTGTAGGAGAGACAAAAACAAAAAATTAACAAATTTCGAAATGAAAAAAAAAAAATTTCTGTTCATGTAAATATTTTGGACTTACACAATTTGCGTATCGCTGAATAACAACGATTAGAAATATGACAAGTATCACAGACTTGTTTAGCGTGGTGCGTATTTGATTTTTCTAGCGTTCTACATAAAAATACAGTTTTTCATAAAAAGTGGACTTACACAGTTTCCACTCTAAGCTAACGATATGTATAAACGTACAACTTAAGAGCAAAATTGAATTAAAAAATGTTCGTACCTAATTTATTTAACTATTGTAACTTCAATAAACATGAATTGAAAAATTTTGAATTAATGCATTTTTTTTTTTATTTTTCATGCATATTTCTCAGTTTTTGTTGCATTTTTTATGCGCATATTTTTTATTTTTTAGTACATGAAATTCCATGCCCTAGTTATGAGGCAATTGAAAAAATAAAAATCTGAATATAATCGTTATGAGCAACAGAAAAAAAAATTCAAACATAATAGTTATGACTGAAAAATATTTTTTTTTTGTTTGAAATAAGAAAAGAAAGAAGAAATGAAAGAAAAAGATTTTTGAACTTTTTAATTGTTATGAGGCAATTTTTTTGAATATTCCTTATAACAGTTATGTCTCTGATACATATATATATACATATTTGATTTCAATGTTTTATACAAGAATATTTCAAAAACATATTTATTAACAAATTTAGTAACAGTTATATAAGAATGTAAATTTAATTTCAATTTTTATGTTGCAGTTTTTTGCTTGTTACTAATTTTATTTTGCTTTATTTTATTATTTAAATACCTAATTCTGAAATGGGTTCTTTCATTTTTTTTTTTTTTTTCATTTCATTTATTAAAAATATTATATTAGTACAATAAGAACAGACGCACAGTGCTTCGTCTCCATATAGTGAATCGGCAAAATTAGGGCAGTAATCGCAGAACAATGAAATTTTGTGTACAGACATAAAATACTAGAGATAAGAAAAAAACGAAGTTTTGACTAAATTGATGCAAGGACATGACTACCTCCCATATATCCTTGATTTTAAAGTTGTGATTTCAACTTCCATTTCAAACAGAATGAAATCAAATTTGGTATATATTTATAGAATTATGCTTTTAAACTAGGTTATAAGTTTCGTTATTTTATGTGAAAGGATATAACTACCTCCCATATATACTTAATTTTAAAATTGTGATTTCAACTTCAATTTCAAACAGAATGAAATGAAATTTGGTGTATGTTTATAGAATTATGTTTTTAAACTAGGTGACAAGTTTGGTCCTTTTAAGTGCAAGGACATGACTACCTCCCATATATACTTTTTTACAAAAAGTAATTTTTAGATTAACATGTAATCACAATACATTAAAAACGAACTATAATATATATAATTATCCTTTTAGAATCACGGATGGGCTACTCCCGTTAGTTATTGCAAAAAATTGTTCTAAAGAAAATTATTTTTAAATTTGTTCAGAAAATATGTTGGTTGTTGTAGTTTAATGCACTATTTTATTGCAAAATGTCAATATGATTTTGGCACATATCAAATTGTAACTTTTAAAAGCGCAATATTATTAGAGTTAACATAGAAACAATTTTTTATTATACAATTTTTCCATGTAAAAAATAAAATTTTTGGGGTGTTAAATAAAGTACTAAATTAGCGTTTTTTCTTGTTTTTTTCTTAAATTTTGTCAAACTTTGTAAAATTTTTTGTGTCTCACCTAAAAAAGTTAGTATTACATGTATGTTTTTTGCCAGTATTTGTCACATATTTATAAAAACTGTATATTTTATCCTAATTAGGCTAATTTCCTATAGCATGAGAGAAAAAATAGTTCCATATATTAATTTTGGTAAATTTTTTCCATACCATATATATAAGGTTCTGTAGAATTTTCTAAAATTTTGAAAATATGGCTTTAAAAAATTGTACAATTTTTACATTTCCGGCAAAAAACAGTGCAATTTGTTTACAAATTCTACTAGACCACTTCAAAGTTAACCAAATTCGCAAATAAAAAAATAGGAGTTCTTTTTTAATTTTTTGTTTGACTCCACCAAACTTTAGTATTTTTTTGAACTCCAATAAAAGAGTCGTAAATGTTTCGATGGAACTAGTCACCTTTCTGAAATAAATCATTTATCAAAAGTTGTTTCAGCTATTTGGGCATATAATGGTAAGCAAATGTGGCAAGTTTCAGAGTAATACGATTTAAAATGAATTTTTGGCAATTTTTTTGTAACACACTAAAAATCGTATTACCTTAAAACAGTTTTGCCTCAAAATTGTACTGATTTTAGCGACCTCTATTGGCAACAAAAGCATGTGATTATAAATTCTATTTATACATTTATTCCAGGTGATATATTAGCATCGCAAAAATATATATTACTTGAATAAATTACGCAGTTTATTTTATCTTAATTTTGCCTATGGGACGAAGCACTGTGAGACGTCTTTTTTAGCACAACAGTAATAAGAATGACTATAGTATAATTAATCAGTTACTTAAAAATAACTTAAAAAAATAACAAAAATAAAAATCATTTTAGTATGTTTTCATCTAAATTTAAATTTGTATTTACTATGATGCAACTATACAGGCAGTAGCATAAGAACAGCTGATTTTATTTTTTTCGTTTTTAATTTCTCTCGCTTGTAAAACTTTCGTTTTGTTTACTTCCTGGCAAGGCAGATCTAATGAGGTAGGCGCATTGGCGAATTCATAAACTTCTTTTTTATTTACAAAAAGGTAGGGTGACATTACACAACCAAAGCGAATTCACATTATGGCCAATAGGAATGGGTCCCAAGCGAATTCACATTTTAACTAAGGCGAAATATTATTTTGATATTACACTCTACCAATCACAATAGCACAATACATGAGAAATTTCTGAATACGCCTATGCGCCTACCTTCCTAGATCTGCCTTGCTTCCGGGTCTTTTGACGTTTGAGAGGCCGCGGATTTCAATATTGCGGCTATGGTACTACCTGTATAGTAGTATCATGATATTTACCGCACTTATTTTTTCGGCTGCAAGTTCATAAGTCGTGTCAATATTCATAAATTCTAAACCACTGAAAGTTTTAAAAGTTTTCCATGTATTTGCTAATAAAAATTACTCTACTTATGTATTTCTCCCACGCCTTTTAATTAAAAACACTGAAATTTCAATTTTTTATATTATTTGATATTTTATTCAGTATGATCAAAATTTTTTTTTTTCCAAAAATAAGGAATTCTACCGGATTTAAAACTAACCGATAATACCAGGGCCCTCACTCTGTAGTTCTATTCGAAAGCGAGATCCGATTCGAAAGCACATTCGTATTGTATAGAATACTAGCTGTACCCGGCCAAGATTTGCTTTGGCTCACTTCCTATTAAAGGCATTAGAAGCAAAAATCGGCACACTTTAAAATAAATTGGAGGTATCTAGAAACCAAACATTCCTCGGGCTGCCGACCTCAGCAAGTCAGATAAGTTAAAAAAAAGTGAAGGAAAAATGTCCTTTTCATCGTATTAGTCTCCCACTCCCTTTCCTTTCAATCCCCCCTCCGTTTTCTTTTTCCTTTCCCGTCACATTTCCGCTTCCTTTGCCTTTCTCTACGGCTCTCCCTTAACTCTCCTTTCCTTTCTTTCTCCCTTTCATTTCCCCTCTTATTCCTTCTCTAATTCTCTGTCTTACTATCTCTCTCCCCATCCTCCTCATTCCATTTTTATTATATTCCCCTTTCCTTTTCCCATTCTCATTCTCATTACCCTTTCCCTTGGGAACTGGGTTTAGCATAACATATCCCTGCATTCCGCTTCTCATTTGATACCATCGTTGTTTAAAAACAGTCAGTGGCATCCGGGTCCACTCTTTTACCCATAATTGAGTACCGGGCTTAAGAATCATTATGAAAAGAGCTCTATGTAGCAGCCGTGATCAAACACCTTTCATTTAATATCAGTATTGCTCAGCAGTATTCCGGGGTCATCCGAGTCCACGTATAGACACACATCTGGGGACCCGACCCAGGAATAATGAGTTCATACTTATGTAAAACTCCAGCTCAAGACTCCTACATTTGACACCAATATCGCTGCAATATATTCCGTGGTCATTCGTCCACATTTTTACCCATATCTGGGGACTTAACCTAGGAATCATAATGGGTACGGCTCGATATAAAAGTCCTCCTCAACACCTTTCATTTGATACCAATACCAGTGAAAAATATGCCGGTGTCGTCCGAGTCCACGTTTTGACCCAAATTTGGGGAGCCCAGTCTGGTGACGTTACCTTTCTTAGACTTCCATTCCCTTTCCCTCTACCTTGCCCCTCCTTTTCCCTCTCCCTCTTATTCGTTCAACCCTTTTCCTTTACCAATCTCTCTCTCCACTTCCCTCTCCCATTCTATTTTTGTTTCCTTCTCCTACCTTTCCCTTTCCTTTTCATTGTCCTTTACGTAGGGAACGAGGTTGAACATTACATCGGCAAAATCTCTATAGTGAAGCCATGATTCCCACTTTTCCTTTCCATCCGGGTCCACGTGTGACCAATATCTGGGGACCCGGCTTATGCATTACAATTATAATACTTAGTTCCGTGTCGAAGTCCTCATCAAGACCTTTTATTTGATACCAATATCGCTCAGAAAAATTCGAGGGTTTTGACCCATATCTGGAGACCCGACCTAGGAATCACAATGAGTATTATTCTGTATAAATTCTCTGCTCAGTACCTTTCATTTGATACCAATATTGTCGGAACCGACTTCTGGATTTGAAAAAAATATGCATATAAAGCATCTAGGGCAAGGTACTCAGCTGGGGTGTAAATTCGATCAAAATCGCTCAAAGCGTTTGGGCGAAAGCCGGCGACAAAGAAATAGGCTTGATTTTTATATATGTATATATAGACTAGCCGGACCCTTGCGCATCTTGCGCAAAAGATAACAAAACTTACGTGGCGCCAGTAGGTATGGTTTGTGCTGTCACGCCCATTTTAAAAAATTTATTATTTATTTGGTTTGGTGGAACTTATGGAACTTTCAATGAATTACCTGCATATGTTTGACAGAGATATCGCGCTAAAATGTTTTTATTATACCTATGTATATAGGTATTTGCATTATATTTTTATATATTTTACATATATTTTATGTACATACATATATATGGTCCCTGCCGACCTGGGTAATTTTTTTCCACACGTTTGCGTTGCATCGATATATCGACCTTTCTAACCGCTAATCGCTTATTGTTAATAAATACATCTATTTACTGAATTAGGGTGCGTTTATGTCGGAGCAATAGAAGAAAGAAAGAAAGATAGCGAAGAAAATTGTAAACGGGAGTTCTGTACTTCTGGTTATGTCGGAGCTGCGATAAGCGCTAAGCTCACCACAGATAATAGCAAAGAAAATACCTTACGGAAATCACGTATATGGGAGTAATGGGAGTTCTGTACTTCTGTTTATGTCGGAGCCGCGCTATAAGCGCGTATCAAAGTATAAGAGCGAAGAATTAATTCATTGATTTTCTTTAGTCGATTAGCGCTATTCATTATGGACACAGAAACTTTCATCAGTGCAATTTTTAAAAGGCAACTTTTGTGGGATCAAAGAAATCCAAATCATCCCAATAGGCTTGTCTTGGATAAACTGTGGACGGCCGTAGCATGTGAAATGAAGTCCACACGTAAGTAAATATATACGACTTCATGCATAAAAAATAAAAGAGGTTTTAAAAATTTTTAAGTGGCATTTTCATAAAATTTTTCGATTTCGAAAATTTTATAAATCTATTTTATTTTTATACTCAGCTGTACTAGTACACAGAGTATAATAGTTTTGATTTCATAACGGTGGATTGTAACATAATGAAATAATCGAGATAGATATGGACTTATATATATCAAAATGATCAGGGTGAAGAGAAATCGATTGAGCCATGTCCGTCCGTCCGTCCGTCCGTACGCACTCTAACTCGCGTAAAAATTGAGATATTTTGATGAAATTTGAAATGCAAGCTGGTATCGAGACTGGGACGGTTGGTATTGAAAATGGGCGAAATCGGACCATGGCCACGCCCACTTTTCCTATATAGAAAAAATCGGAAATTTGGTATCTCAGTCACTAATATAGCTGGAGCGATGAAATTTTACCCACGTGTTGAGCTCAGGCCCCTAGGAAGAAATTTGATGAAATTTTGGAAAATGGGCGGTGCCACGCCCACTTATTAAGGGCCAAAAATTGAAAGTTGTATATGTCATAACTCAGAAACCATTGAAGATATATCGATGAAATTTGGTATGCGTGATTTACTTACTTATGCAAACATTTGGACGGAAAATAGTTAAAATCGATTGACGGCCACGTCCACTTTTATATATGTGTATTATAAAGTGACCTAATAAAAACATTTTAAGCGATATCTCTGTCAAATATAAAGATATATCTATATATATAAATTCACATAAAATAATTATTAGAATTAAAACGGCCATATAAATACAAACATAAATAAAGATATATCACTGAAATTTTGTCGCAAGAGTCCGACTATGGACATAAAACAGAAAACATAAAAATTTTGGAAAATGGGCGGTGCCACGCCCACTTATTAAGGGGCAAACATTGAAAGTTTTGAGTCATAACTCAGAAACCGTTGAAGGTATATCGATGAAATTTGGTATGCGTGATA
Organism: Urophora cardui; assembly: GCA_960531455.1. Classification (NCBI taxonomy): domain Eukaryota; kingdom Metazoa; phylum Arthropoda; class Insecta; order Diptera; family Tephritidae; genus Urophora; species Urophora cardui. The sequence continues at coordinate 111,024,717 of OY482672.1, forward strand.
TACTTACTTAGGCAAATGTTTGGACTAAAAATTGCCAAAATCGGCTGACGACCACGCCCACTTTTATATATGGGTATTATGAAGTGACCCAATAAAAATATTTTAAGCTATATCTCTGTCAAATATAAAGATATATCATTGAAATTTTATGGCAGGAGTCCAACTGCGGATATAAAACTAAAAACACAAAAATTTTGGAAAATGGGCGTGGCAACGCCTCTTTTTAGAAGCAGGAATATACGAGATTTCTGAGCCCATAACTCGACAAATAATTGATATATAATGATGAAACTTGGTGTGTACACTTTCATTACGTGTGGTAATACATGTTCAAAATTTTACCGAAATCGGTTGACGGCCACGCCCACTTTCATATATGGGAACTATTAAGGGGCCTAATAAGAACATTTTAAGCGATATCTTTGTCAAATATAGAGATAATTCATTGAAATTTTGTGGCATGAGTTCCATAATAGACCGGAAATAAAAAATATAAAAATTTTGGAAAATGGGAGTGGCACCGCCTCTTTTTAGACAAAGGAATATACGAGATTTCTTAGCCTATAACTCGACAAATAATTGAGATATTATGACGAAACTTGGTTTATGCACTTTTATAACTTTTGTTAATAGACACGCAAAAATTTATTCAAATCGGTTTATGACCACGCCTACTTTTTAACAGAGATATTTCTGGAACACCCTTTAGGAATTTGTAACGTGACATCTTTGTAACTAGAAGTCATAAAGGAATGAAATGTTGCACAAAGAATAATATTCATATGCTTAGTTGGATGACTGATAAAACTGTTGAAAATGGGCGTGGCTACGCCCACTTTATGCAGCACTCGCTTTATATAAAATACACCGTGTTTCCATCAAACTCAAACAAACAATGAAAGCATACAGCTGAGTATCTAATGTTCGATTCCACTCGAACTTAGGCTTCCTTACTTGTTTATGAATAAGAGGGACATTGTTTGTGTTTTATTACTTTTTATACATAATTTTTATATAACCTTTCAAATTAAAAATATAGATAAGTATGTGTGGAGCAGAAATGTATATAAATATTTATTATGTGTAAAATAACGTCTCTTCTCCTTTTCGGTTACTCTAAAATTTTTATTTAAGTACCACAATACACTAAAGACAAATCTAGTACCATAGCTTCAATATACGCAGATAACAGCGCTATTCCACTCTTTGCTAGCTTAGCTCCGACATAAACACTCAATAGCGCTATTCCGATAAGCGTATATCACGCACAGCTATCTTTCTTTCTTCTATTGCTCCGACATAAACGCACCCTTATGAAAAGGCAAAATACTTTTGTGGGCAATCAATATGAATTTGCTTCGTTTTTTGACAAATATGAAAAAAAATATCGATGTATCGAATAAGCTCAAAAACATCGATGTATCGATATTATATCAATATCGTTTCCAGCACTAATAGAAATTGTTTCGGTAAAAAAAATAATAAATTATAATTAATATTTTATTATGTCCCTTCTATATGGATATTCGGATCGACACACTTCTGTTGCTAGTATGGCTTTGCATGAATTTTTGGGTGCATTTGATGTAGGCTGTGGCGTGCCTGGCATGTTTTCTAGCGTCAAGCCATGATTGAATCGCCGCCGGAGGATCCCTCAAATGTAAGAATTTATTATATGGAAAACCAAATATTTATATACATACATACTTATTTTAATTTTTTGTTTATAGATCAATCATATTTCAACAGGAAAATCGGGCGGGTGCACATGTCTGTATTTCATCGTATTCTTCCAAGGCGACCAGTTGACGAAACGCGAAAAAGATTTATGAAGGCTTCCGTGCCACACTATCCATGCCCAGATGCACCAGTCGATTGGCGTTATGGGACGCATCGAAGGTTTCAATACTATACTCGGTCAAACACAAGATATTACGATGGCCTGTTGGTGGCCGCTGCTAGGAATTTACATATCGCTAGCTTATGCTAGAGACACACATCGTAGTATGGTAGAAATATTGCGATCTATACCACATATGTGTCACTCTCATATTGTAGTTTAATTGAAAATTTGCATAGTAAAGCCAAATCATAGTATTGATATTATAATATTCATACCACATATGTGTCTGAGGTATTAGAGTGCAAATTGTGTAAGTCCTTTTTTTTTCAAACTTTGTCGGAGAGACAAAAAATAAAAAATAAAAAAATTTCAATATGAAAAAAAATTTTCTGTTCATATAAAAATTTTGGACTTACACTATTTTCTTCACATTTTGGACTTACACAATTTGCTTATCACTGAATAACAACGAGTAGAAATATGACAAGTATCACAGACTTGTTTAGCGTGATGCGTATTTGATTTTTCTAGCTTTCTACACTTAAACACTTTTTCATAAAAATGGACTTACACAGTTTGCACTCTAAGCTAGCGATATAAAATTGGTTAAAGTGCGGAATATCAAAGCAATTTATCATACATTGAATCTTTTCAATTCACCAAAACATTTCAAGCGCTAATCGATGCATTTGGTGTGGAACCGTATTGCGAAGTGTACCCGGCACCATATACCATCATAACATGAAATTTTCTAAATATGTTGACTAAAAAATGTGGGGCTGCAATTAAGTTATAATAAAACTAATGTTTTTAAATAAATATAATCGTTTAAAATATTTTCTTTACGACGATGCCGGTAATGTATAATATCTTAGAAAATTCCAAAAATAATCCATTAGTGCCTTATATAATCCATTATTTTTCCCCTATATATGTAGCGAATATGCTGCTGAATGAAAACACGTTCGCTAACAACGTTAATTAAATATATAATATAATTTTATTAATAATAAAATATAACTTTGCCTGCTCACGTGATGTGTTCTTACAAGTCATCTGGGAAGTGAAAAAATTATTTTCTGTATTACAAAGAATCATCAAACGGTAATCTTAGCGGTGTACATAACAATTGAGAGAATGGAAAGTCAAAGCTCTAGATAAATGATAAGTTGTTTGAGCGATTGGAATTGAAAGCTCTTAACAAATTATAAGTGAGTAAGTGGCAGCGTTGCCACATGCCTCCCATTGTTACTTTTTGAATACAATAAATATGTATATAAATTCTTAACTTAAAAAATGTATTGAAGTATTTAAGAATACTAAGAAAAAATTAAGCGTCAGCTGCGAAATGAACATGTCGAGATGTTGAGGGCCCATCTTGTGAAATATCGCGAGTAATCCTCTTGTATTTCGTAGACCGGTTTGAGTCGATCCACCGATACTCGAGTGCGTTGACCTTGCACATCTATGTAAAAATATTTGTCGTGTCTTGAAATTACGCGATATGGTCCTTGATATGGTGGAGTAAGAGCTGGTCCAATTTGGCCTTGACGAATTAAAACGTGAGCATGTGTCCAAACTTCTGAAACGAAATACAGAACGCTTTCCATGCCGAGATGTATCAGCAGGAGCTAGATTATGGAAATGATTTCTTAAATATTTAAGCAAGCGATGCGAAGGTTGATCTCTTTTTGCTGGACATATAAACTCTCCTGGAAGTCTAATTGGCTCGCCATATACTAATTCAGCCGGAGTCGTAGATATGTCATTTTTCCAAGAAGCGCGTAAGCCCATGAGCACGATTGGTAAAGCTTCATACGAACTCTCGTTGTGACATAGCAACGCTGACTTCAAGTGTCTATGCAGCCGCTCTACAATTCCGTTGGCTTGAGGATGATATGGTGTAGTTTTCAAATGGCTGATACCGAAAATTTGGGAGAGCTGGCGAAACATGGCGGATTCAAGCTGTTCACCACGATCTGATGTTATTCTAACTGGAACACCGTATCTCGCTATCCAATGATAGACAATTGCTCTCACGACTGTTTCTGTGCTCCCATTTTCCAATAGAATCGCTTCCGGGAAAAGAGTGAATCGGTCTATTATTGTCAAACATTGCTGAAAGCCTTTTGAAGGGGGGAGTGTTATGAGATCGACGTGGATATACTCAAAGCGCTGCGATGGCAACTGGAATCTTGCCGGAGTTGTTACAACGTGGCGTTGAATCTTGTTTCGCTGGCATTCCAAACACGCTCTAGCCCATTCTTGACAATGCTTATTGATAGCTGGCCATATGTAGCGACTTGTTAGGAGCTTTTGCGAACAACGGATTCCGGGGTGCGAGAGGGAATGAAGCGAATCGAATACTGCTCTTCTTAAAGCTGCTGGTACAAAAGGTCGTACTCTACCTGAAGAAACATCGCAGTATAAGCTTACTTTATGCTCTGGAAAAGTTAGCTTTTTTAGTTTAAGTGATGAATTTCGTTGGGAAATAAGTTGCTGTATCTCTCCATCGTCATTTTGTGCAGCAGCCAACTCGTGGGGTGATACTGCGGTTGACAATGCTTCGATGCGCGACAGTGTGTCTGCCACTATGTTTGTTTGCCCGCTTACATGTTTGATTTCGGTCGTGAACTGACCAATGAAATCTATTCGACGAAATTGCCATGTAGAAGCTCGCTCTGGCTTTTGCTTAAACATATGTTGCAGCGGCTTATGGTCGAAGTATATTGTGATATGCCTTCCTTCGAACATATGGCGAAAATGTATAGATTGCGTGCAGCTCACGGTTTTGTATTGATGGTGGTAGTGTTCAACTAAAGAAAGCAAGTGGCTGCCAAGCTTTGTTCACTTGTTGTTGTAAAACAGCTCCAATAGCAGAATTGGAAGCATCTGCAAAGATGGCGAGATCTGCATTAATATTAAGGTGTGCAAGTTCAGCGCAATTTGCTAAAGCTTCTTTAGATTGCTCACATGCGTGTTTAAGTGCTGGTGTCCAGTGTACTGGATGCGATCCCCTAACATTTGGGCCCGCTAGTGCTTCATTTAATGGAGCCAGCATTTCTGCGGCGTGTTTAATAAATTTGCGATAAAAATTCACCATGCCAATGAAACCACGTAATTTTTTTTACTGTTGTTGGTGGTTAATTCCATTGCATGTGATGTGATGTCCAAGGAATTTCGCTTCTGGTTGACCTAAACAAGATTTTGCAATATTGATTACGAGGCCATAGTCCCGAAGGCGCTCAAATAAAATACGTAAATGTTTTAGGTGCTGCTCGTCGTTATCTGAGGCGACCAGTATGTCGTCTATGTAAGGAAACACGAATGCCATAGCACGAGTGCCCTCGTCGAAAATCGCTGGAAGGTTTGGGCCGCATTTCTTAGTCCGAAGTTCATAAACGGGAACTCAAACAGACAAAAGGGGGTGATAATCGCTGTTTTTTGTACATCCTCTTCCGCTACTGGAATTTGATTAAACGCTTTGACTAGGTCAATAGTGGAAAACATTTTTTTGTTGTAAAGGTTGGCACCAAAGTCTTCAAGGTATCTAACGGGATACCGGCCGGGCACAGTGCGATCATTGAGGCGTCGGTAGTCTCCGCAAGGGCGAGATTCACCAGACTTTTTGGGCGCTAGGTGCAGAGGTGAAGACCACGGACTATCGGACGGACGAGCAATTCCCAACTTAAGCATTTTGGCGAATTCCTCTGTGGCAATTTTAAGCTTATGTGGTGCAAGTTGACGTGCCTTGCTTGAAACTAGTGGACAGTCTGTTGTTTTTATGTGGTGCATTGTAGCATGTTTCGCAGCTTTAAAAGCTCCATCTGGTTTTGTTATTGCAGAAAATTCTTGAAGAAGGGCACTATAGGGCGATTGATTTGGGATGACGGTTATCGACTGTATATTTGTTGCTTTTCGAACAACACCATGGCAAATTAATCCAGTCGTTTCGTCACGGAGTTGTTCCCTTTTTAAGTCAACTAGCAAACCGAAGTGTCTTATAAAGTCGGCCCCAATGAGTGGTTGTGTTACGTCGGCGACCACGAACCGCCATGTAAAGTCACGGCGTAAACCGAAGTCGAGAATGAGCATGTGGTACCCGTACGTTTCTATTGTTGCGCCTGTGGCTGTATACAATTGATAACCGATAGGAGTTACGTTTCCTTTTAAACCCCAGCGGGTTCCCGTGGTAAGGAATGCCTGTCGTAAGAGGCGACTAAAATCCACCGGCCTAGAAGGTTGATTATGGCCAAAAAAAATCGTTCGCACGACAGTCGGGCTAGTGTCAGAAAACTAGTACCCGAGCGTACCGGATTTACCCGCAAAGGACTGTCACATCCCCTACACTCCCCCAAACCTTCGGGGAGTGTCTTGGTGGCTACAAAAACAACAACAACAGCGTTTCTTTTTAAGAGGGAACGAGGGTAAACGGACAAGTCTGCACCTGTGTCCCCGAGAAACTGAGGAGCGATCTGTTAAGAAAGGGCGGTTTGATGTTTTTGTTGGAAAGTCTTTCACCGCCTCTGTTGACTCTCCTTGACGTTTCCCGAAAATTTACACCCTGGTTGACAGTGACGGGCATTTGTGCCACACTTCTTGTGGTAATTGCAATAGCTTTGCATCTTTAGATTTGGTTAGACGCTCTATTAGGGTTTGCTTTAAAATGGAATACGGCGTCGATGTGGAAGGGCGCAAGATGATATCTTCCACCTCCGCTGCGGATTGGGTGTCAATTAGCGATACTGCATGATGAAACATATCGCTTTCGTTCGATACTGACCGTATCCTGAATTGTGACTCTAATTGGGCAACCATAATGCGGGGCGCTCGGCAGAGAATGGTGGCGCACGAATCGTTATATGTGCCGGAATGAATGATGATGTTTGCATGGTCGAGCCGCCTTGGCCAGATGGTTGTGGTTCATTTTCGGGCATATTGAATGTCTTGAATATTCTTACCAATATTAATTATTTTCTCCTACGTCGGGGTCACCAATGTAGCGAATATGCTGCTGAATGAAAACACGTTCGCTAACAACATTTAATTAAATATATAATATAATTTTATTAATAATAAAATATAACTTTGCCGGCACACGTGATGTGTTCTTACAAGTCATCTGGGAAGTGAAAAAATTATTTTCTGTATTACAAAGTATCATCTTATCTAACGGTAATCTTAGCGGTGTACATAACAATTGAGAGAATGGAAAGTCAAAGCTCTAGATAAATGATAAGTTGTTTGAGCGATTGGAATTGAAAGCTCTTAACTAATTATAAGTGAGTAAGTGGCAGCGTTGCCACATATATACCTCATTTTATAGATTGTTCCTATTTATACCTTAGGGATAAAGTATTCGCGCGAGAGCGCTATATCATGCATATATGTGAAATGCAATGTGAAAGAAAGAGATAGAATTTTCACCTCAGCTTTTTCCCAAACGCTTTCAGAAACTAATGGAGAAAATACAAATTCCTAAGGTATAGTACTATGCCTTAACTAATGGCTTATATAAGGCATAGTGTTCTAGCTGGGAGTGTAATCCACAAAGTCTTTATTTACAAAAAACCATTGTGAACTCGAAAACCAATTACGGAATTAGTTTTCGTATCGAATACGATCCGTGATGGTATGCGACGATTCGACCCCAGCATGTAATTATTATTATTCGATTTATATTTTTTGGATCAAATAATTACATATTATAATGTAATTTTAATTTTTTTACTCAATCATAATTATTATTTCTTGATTTTTACTTTTTCCATCAAAAATAATTATACTTGATTTTTACTTTTTAACACGCTTTTATTAGTTTCACCTGTATGTATGTAATTTCTAGCTGCTGTCTAAATATATGCAACATATTTACTAACAGATGGCGCGCGTGTATTTATATTTTTAAAATATTCACTTATTTCTATCAGAATTAATTATTACACTTATTTTTCATTTCTTCCCTCGAAGCATAATGATTAGAGCAACAGGAAATAAGCCCTAAAAAAATTATTTTTTAGCGCTAAAAATATGTCCTTAAAAATATGGTTTAAGCGCTAAAAATATTATCTTAAAGCTTGGTTTAAGCACTGAAAATATGCCCTTAAAATTTTTTTATATCTATTATATAAAATTGAATGTGTGTCTGTGTGACCTTTATGGACGCCCAAAGTACTTGACCGATCTTTATGAAATTTTCACAGTAGATTCATGGGTATTAGCGCACATGATAGGGTATATAGAATTTCGAAAAAGTGGGAACTTCCCGGGATATAGGCCCAAATGTGGACCCAGAGTGACCCAGTAAGTCTTTGAGCAATATTGGTATCAAATGAAAGGTGTTGGGTATGCCTTCAACATACAGTTATTTTCAGAGATGTAGAATAACACTACTCGACAAGAAAAATCACCAAGAATAAAATAATACTTTTCTAAAGCGAAATTTTATGCTGATTCCGAATATCACTTCCATTTTTTTGTGGCAGACCCAGTTTTTGAGATATCGGCAAAAATGTAGAAAAAGCCATATATGCAGCCATTGCATCACATAAGTGCTTCAAAAAGTTTTATTAGACATCGTGAAAATTTGACATCTAGGAAGATCTGGTAGAGGGAGCTCCAACAAACATTTTTTGCCATCATACTCAAATATTGGTCAAGTACTTTGGTTACAATGGCAAAAAGAATGAAAAAATTTGAAAAAAATCGAATTTTTTTTAAAGAAATTTCAGATTTGACTGTAATAAAATCAGAAAAATTATATGGGGGACAAAAAGTTAGCCCTCCTATCCTATAGAGAATTTAATCATGAACATTTTAAGACTAATATTGCAATAATCGTTATTTAAATTTATCTATTTCTATTAAAGTCCTTAATAAAAAATTTTCCGGAAGAGTAAAATTTCAACAACAAAAATTGGGTTTATTCATAAAACTTTATTAAGGAGTAATACTTAGCATTATTTAATTGCATTTATTATGTGTTTTGAAGTACACAATGTCTCCCAGAACAGCGATTAATAGGAAAAAAAATTAATTATTCTGTTTTTCGCGATTTTAAGGAGAGGATAAATAATGAGGGATGTAAGTAAGTACTTTTGAGTACTCTTTTGAGTACTCTTTTGTGATTTTCTGGATTTGTTACACGTATGGTTGTATGGTTGTATAATAAATGGAATGAAATAATGTTCAGTATTACTCCTCAATGAAGTTTTATGAATAAACCCAATTTCTGTTGTTGAAATTTTACTTTTCCGGAAAATGTTTGGTTAAGGACTTTCAATAAAAATAGATAAATATAAATAACAGTACATCCGATTATTGCAATATTAGTCTTAGAATGTTCACAATTAAATTCTCTATAGGATAGGAGAGCTAACTTTTTGTCCCCCCTATAATATTTCTGATTTTAGGACAGTCAAATCTGAAATTTCTTTAAAAAAATTCGATTTTTTTTTACAATTTTTTTCATTCTTTTTGCCATTGTAACCAAAGTACTTGACCAATATTTGAGTGTGATGGCAAAAAATGTTTGTTGGAGCTCCCTCTACCAGATCTTCCTAGATGTCAAATTGCCACGAAGTCTAATAAAACTTTGTGATGCCATGTCTTGCATATATGGCTTTTTCTACATTTTTGCCGATATCTCAAAAACTGGGTCTGCCACAAAAAAATGGAGGTGATATTCGGAATCAGCGTAAAATTTCACTTTAGAAAAGTATTATTCCAATTTTGGTGGTTAAAGTTGATCAAAATTTGTCGAGTAGTGTAATTATTATATCATTTTGAAATTATAAAAAAAGTCTTACAAATTTTCTTCAGGATTAAAAGTCTTTTGATAATATTTTTTTCCTGATCAAAATGATAAAAATCTTCTATAATTATTATTCAGAAACTTATATTTTAAAAATCTTTCCATAATAGTTATTTCAAATATATATTTTTTAAGTCTTCAAAGACTTTTATATTGAGACAAATTTGAAAAAAGTCAAATATATCCCCTCATCTGTTATTTACCAATGGACAGTGGTAACTGACAGTTCCTAAGCATATTAACACATCGCACATGGGTTGCCTAGCTAAAACGCGTACGAAAGGTACTAAATATTTAAAACAAAAACTAAAATTTTTAGGTATACTCCCCTTTTCTATTATTTAAAAAAACGATACACCAGACGAAAGACGGCAATTAGGAGAGTTCAAAAAACATGGGTTGCCTATCGTAATCTGGGGCAAACTGGAGGGTTGCCAGCTTTGAAAAGTGCAAAAAAATAGGTTTTCTCCCCTTTTATGTTATTTAAAATAAGTGAATATTTTAAAAATATAAAAATACACGCGCGCAATCTGCTGGAACATAGCGGTGGTTATAACCTATTCCCATTAGTAAATATGTTGCATATATTTAGGCAGCAGCTAGAAATTACATACATATATACATACATACAGGTGAAACTAATAAAAGCGTGTTAAAAACGATACACCGGACGAAAAAGAGCAATGAGGAGAGTCCAAAAAACATGGGTTGCCTATCAAAATCTGGGGCAAACTGGAGGGTTGCCAGCTTTGAAAAGTGCAAAAAAATAGGTTATCTCCCCTTTTCTGTTATTTAAAAAAACGATACACCAGACGAAAGAGGGTAATGAGGAGAGTCCAAAAAACATGGGTTGCCTATCAAAATCTGGGGCAAATATTTAGGCAGCAGCTAGAAATTACATACATATATACATACATACAGGTGAAACTAATAAAAGCGTGTTAAAAACGATACACCGGACGAAAAAGGGCAATGAGGATAGTCCAAAAAACATGGGTTGCCTATCAAAATCTGGGGCAAACTGGAGGGTTGCCAGCTTTGAAAAGTGCAAAAAAATAGGTTATCTCCCCTTTTCTGTTATTTAAAAAAACGATACACCAGACGAAAGAGGGTAATGAGGAGAGTCCAAAAAACATGGGTTGCCTATCAAAATCTGGGGCAAATATTTAGGCAGCAGCTAGAAATTACATACATATATACATACATACAGGTGAAACTAATAAAAGCGTGTTAAAAACGATACACCGGACGAAAAAGGGCAATGAGGAGAGTCCAAAAAACATGGGTTGCTTATCAAAATCTGGGGCAAACTGGAGGGTTGCCAGCTTTGAAAAGTGCAAAAAAATAGGTTATCTCCCCTTTTCTGTTATTTAAAAAAACGATACACCAGACGAAAGAGGGCAATGAGGAGAGTCCAAAAAACATGGGTTGCCTATCAAAATCTGGGGCAAACTGGAGGGTTGCCAGCTTTGAAAAGTGCAAAAAAATAGGTTATCTCCCCTTTTCTGTTATTTAAAAAAACGATACACCAGACGAAAGAGGGTAATGAGGAGAGTCCAAAAAACATGGGTTGCCTATCAAAATCTGGGGCAAATATTTAGGCAGCAGCTAGAAATTACATACATATATACATACATACAGGTGAAACTAATAAAAGCGTGTTAAAAACGATACACCGGACGAAAAAGGGCAATGAGGAGAGTCCAAAAAACATGGGTTGCTTATCAAAATCTGGGGCAAACTGGAGGGTTGCCAGCTTTGAAAAGTGCAAAAAAATAGGTTATCTCCCCTTTTCTGTTATTTAAAAAAACGATACACCAGACGAAAGAGGGCAATGAGGAGAGTCCAAAAAACATGGGTTGCCTATCAAAATCTGGGGCAAACTGGAGGGTTGCCAGCTTTGAAAAGTGCAAAAAAATAGGTTATCTCCCCTTTTCTGTTATTTAAAAAAACGATACACCAGACGAAAGAGGGCAATGAGGAGAGTCCAAAAAACATGGGTTGCCTATCAAAATCTGGGGCAAATATTTAGGCAGCAGCTAGAAATTACATACATATATACATACATACAGGTGAAACTAATAAAAGCGTGTTAAAAACGATACACCGGACGAAAAAGGGCAATGAGGAGAGTCCAAAAAACATGGGTTGCTTATCAAAATCTGGGGCAAACTGGAGGGTTGCCAGCTTTGAAAAGTGCAAAAAAATAGGTTATCTCCCCTTTTCTGTTATTTAAAAAAACGATACACCAGACGAAAGAGGGCAATGAGGAGAGTCCAAAAAACATGGGTTGCCTATCAAAATCTGGGGCAAACTGGAGGGTTGCCAGCTTTGAAAAGTGCAAAAAAATAGGTTATCTCCCCTTTTCTGTTATTTAAAAAAACGATACACCAGACGAAAGAGGGTAATGAGGAGAGTCCAAAAAACATGGGTTGCCTATCAAAATCTGGGGCAAATATTTAGGCAGCAGCTAGAAATTACATACATATATACATACATACAGGTGAAACTAATAAAAGCGTGTTAAAAACGATACACCGGACGAAAAAGGGCAATGAGGAGAGTCCAAAAAACATGGGTTGCTTATCAAAATCTGGGGCAAACTGGAGGGTTGCCAGCTTTGAAAAGTGCAAAAAAATAGGTTATCTCCCCTTTTCTGTTATTTAAAAAAACGATACACCAGACGAAAGAGGGCAATGAGGAGAGTCCAAAAAACATGGGTTGCCTATCAAAATCTGGGGCAAACTGGAGGGTTGCCAGCTTTGAAAAGTGCAAAAAAATAGGTTATCTCCCCTTTTCTGTTATTTAAAAAAACGATACACCAGACGAAAGAGGGCAATGAGGAGAGTCCAAAAAACATGGGTTGCCTATCAAAATCTGGGGCAAATATTTAGGCAGCAGCAAGAAATTACATACATATATACATACATACAGGTGAAACTAATAAAAGCGTGTTAAAAACGATACACCGGACGAAAAAGGGCAATGAGGAGAGTCCAAAAAACATGGGTTGCTTATCAAAATCTGGGGCAAACTGGAGGGTTGCCAGCTTTGAAAAGTGCAAAAAATAGGTTATCTCCCCTTTTCTGTTATTTAAAAAAACGATACACCAGACGAAAGAGGGCAAAGAGGAGAGTCCAAAAAACATGGGTTGCCTATCAAAATCTGGGGCAAACTGGAGGGTTGCCAGCTTTGAAAAGTGCAAAAAAATAGGTTATCTCCCCTTTTCTGTTATTTAAAAAAACGATACACCAGACGAAAGAGGGTAATGAGGAGAGTCCAAAAAACATGGGTTGCCTATCAAAATCTGGGGCAAATATTTAGGCAGCAGCTAGAAATTACATACATATATACATACATACAGGTGAAACTAATAAAAGCGTGTTAAAAACGATACACCGGACGAAAAAGGGCAATGAGGAGAGTCCAAAAAACATGGGTTGCTTATCAAAATCTGGGGCAAACTGGAGGGTTGCCAGCTTTGAAAAGTGCAAAAAAATAGGTTATCTCCCCTTTTCTGTTATTTAAAAAAACGATACACCAGGCGAAAGAGGGCAATGAGGAGAGTCCAAAAAACATGGGTTGCCTATCAAAATCTGGGGCAAACTGGAGGGTTGCCAGCTTTGAAAAGTGCAAAAAAATAGGTTATCTCCCCTTTTCTGTTATTTAAAAAACGATACACCAGACGAAAGAGGGTAATGAGGAGAGTCCAAAAAACATGGGTTGCCTATCAAAATCTGGGGCAAACTGGAGGGTTGCCAGCTTTGAAAAGTGCAAAAAAATAGGTTTTCTCCCCTTTTCTGTTACCTCAGTGAAATAGTTATATGTGCATGGAATAATATTTTATAAAAATTATAAAAAACTAAAGTTATATTTTTTTAAATATTATTTTTTACATATATGACTAGATATGAACTAATACAATAGCAAATCAATTTGTCTTTATTTACTGGTGATTTTAGTTTAATTTTTATTTAATTTTCCCTTAGGAAAAAATCAGGGATTGCAAATAATCGTTATTTTTTAAATTTTGACTAAAAAAATCATACTGAAGGAGAAACGCTAAACGCAAAAGAAGTACACAGATGTAATCACCGTAACGCAGACTACCTCTAGGTGCATTAACTTTTATTTTTTCGATTTTTATAAAAAAATTGATTTTTAATCGTTATTTTCTGAGTTTTATTTTTCCCTCAGCAAATAAAAGTTATTTTTTGATTTTTATATTTCGCTCAGAAAATAAAAGGTATTTTTTTAGTTTTATTTTTCCCTCAGAAAATAAAAGTTTTTTTCTGAGTTTTATTTTTCGATCAGAAAATAAAAGTTATTTTTTGAGTTTTATTTTTCCCTCAGAAAATAAAAGTTATTTTTTGAGTTTTATTTTTCGGTCAGAATATAAAAGTTATTTTTTGAGTTTTATCTTTCCTTCAGAAAATAAAAGTTATTTTTTGAGTTTTATTTTTCGATCAGAAAATAAAAGTTATTTTTTGAGTTTTATTTTTTTGCTCAGATAATAAAAGTTGTTTTTTGAGTTTTATTTTTTTTGCTCAGATAATAAAAGTTTATATATAAATTTTACGTATTTATGTGACGCGAGCACATATATACTATATATATACAAGAATTGCTCGTTTAAAGTTATTAGATTTAAGTAAATGCTTCACATACAACAACTTTATTTCTGTCCTACAGAGTTTCCAAATGATACATATTTATGTACCTACTCACATACATACATAAAATTACCTTTTTAATAGTATATATGTGCTCGCGTCACATAAATACGTAAAATTTATAAATAAACTTTTATTATCTGAGCAAAAAAATAAAACTCAAAAAATAACTTTTATTATCTGAGCAAAAAAATAAAACTCAAAAAATAACTTTTATTTTCTGATCGAAAAATAAAACTCAAAAAATAACTTATTTTCTGAGGGAAAAATAAAACTCAAAAAATAACTTTTATTTTCTGATCGAAAAATAAAACTCAAAAATAACTTTTATTTTCTGAGGGAAAAATAAAACTCAAAAAATAACTTTTATCTTCTGATCGAAAAATAAAACTCAGAAAAAAACTTTTATTTTCTGAGGGAAAAATAAAACTCAAAAAATAACTTTTATTTTCTGATCGAAAAATAAAACTCAAGAAAAAACTTTTATTTTCTGATCAAAAAATAAAACTCAAGAAAAAACTTTTATTTTCTGAGCAAAAATTAAAACAGAAAATAATCGTTAAAAATCAACTTTTTGGATATCACTTATAACCGTTACGGTCCCTGGAAAAAATTATATGTGCGTCAAAGGATTTCTAACATGTATGTGGCTAGATAACAATATTTTATAAATTCTAATAATTTATATGCTTCCCTTTCTTCAACTGAATCTGGGTCAATCTCCTTGGAATAGACTCTACCAATTTTTGTAAGGATTGGATGCTTATTTCGTCCCATTCCTTTACCAACGTTTCTTTAAGCTGTTTCATGGTCTGAAACTGTCTACCATTCTTATAAACCTTAGCCGAGAGTATTCCCCACAGGTCCTCAATGGGGTTGAGGTCAGGACTGATGGCTGGCCAAACCAACAAAGGGATGTTTCTGGACGATAAAAAATATTTTGTTGTACGAGCGGTGTGGATTGGGACGTTGTCCTGTTGAAATATCCACTCATTTCCATAAACTTCTTCAACAAATTGAATAAGGACATTGTCCAATAACTCAATGTACATTTGGGAATTGGTTTTGCATGGGATGAAACAGAGTGGAGATTTTGCAGCATACCTAAAAGCCCCCCAAACCATTAACGAGCCGCCACCATGGTTTCGCTTAAGACGATTCTGCCTCGGGTGTCTTAAGTCGCGCCAATATTTTTGACAGCCATCGGGACCATCCAAATTAAACTTTTTCTCATCGCTGAATATAACTTTTTGGAACTCTGTATCCCAGAACTTATATTTATCGGCGAAGGCCAAACGGGATGTCATATGTCTTTTTAAAAGCATAGGTTGAGATACTCGCGCAGTATATGTGACATTTTTGTTTTGGGATAATATTTGGTGGACTCGTCTCCTTGTTACCTTAAGATTAAGATGGGCTTGAATTTCACTGCAACTCATACCTTTTTCAACAGCTAGACGCCGAATTGATCGCTTACAACGTTCATCAATCTCTGATTTTCTGCCACTGCGTTTGGTAGTCCCATATTTTTCCGGGTTTTTTAGGAAATTAGTAATCGTATTTCTATGGCGTCCCAATTTCGTTGCAATTTCGACCAATGGCACACCACCATCCCTTTGTCCAATTATAAAACCGCGCTCTGTTTCTGTCAAGGTGGATCCGCGTGGCATTTTTTCTAAAAGTTGGAAATCACTCAATATCCGTTTGCAAAAAAATTTATATTTGCTTCACTTGCGATTTGTATGAATAAAGTTGTTTTATCTTACTTATTGACATTTGAAGCAGGGAAAATGCGTTTTGCACATATAAATTTTTCCTAAGAAAGGTGGCATATACCACAAGTTTTTATATACCGTATACATTATCAGCGGATTAAAACTAATCATTATATATAAACGAATTACCAAATTTGTAATATAATATTTACATGCCCAAAGATAACTAAATAGAGTCTTAAATTAGAGAGATAAATTGAATTAATGAAGTGCACATATAAATATTTCACTGAGGTATTTAAAAAAACGATACACCGGACGAAAGAGGGCAATGAGGAGAGTCCAAAGAACATGGGTTGCCTATCAAAATCTGGGGCAAACAGGAGGGTTGCCAGCTTTGAAAAGTGCAAAAAAATAGGTTATCTCCCCTTTTATGTTATTTAAAAAAACGATACACCAGATGAAAGAGGGCAATTAGGAGAGCTCAAAAAACATGGGTTGCCTATCAAAATCTGGGGCAAACAGGAGGGTTGCCAGCTTTGAAAAGTGCAAAAAAATAGGTTTCTCCCCTTTTATGTTATTTAAAAAAACGATACACCAGATGAAAGAGGGCAATTAGGAGAGTTCAAAAAACATGGGTTGCCTATCAAAATCCTGGGCAAACTGGAGGGTTGCCAGCTTTGAAAAGTGCCTGAGTGATTTCTAAATAAAGGAAAAAAGGGTTAAATACATATCAAAGCGGGTTAACGTATTCCACGAAATTAAAGTTCGTGAAATTTTACTATATGTTTCCTAACAACATATTTCTATACGATATGTATTTAACCCTTTTTTCCTTTATTTAGAAATCACTCAGGCACTTTTCAAAGCTGGCAACCCTCCAGTTTGCCCCGGATTTTGATAGGCAACCCATGTTTTTTGAACTCTCCTAATTGCCCTCTTTCATCTGGTGTATCGTTTTTTTAAACAACATAAAAGGGGAGAAAACCTATTTTTTTGCACTTTTCAAAGCTGGCAACCCTCCTGTTTGCCCCAGATTTTGATAGGCAACCCATGTTTTTTGAGCTCTCCTAATTGCCCTCTTTCATCTGGTGTATCCTGTTTTTAAATAACATAAAAGGGGAGATAACCTATTTTTTTGCACTTTTCAAAGCTGGCAACCCTCCAGTTTGCCCCAGATTTTGATAGGCAACCCATGTTTTTTGGACTCTCCTCATTGCCCTCTTTCGTCCGGTGTATCGTTTTTTTAAATAACATAAAAGGGGAGAAAACCTATTTTTTTTGCACTTTTCAAAGCTGGCAACCCTCCAGTTTGCCCCAGATTTTGATAGGCAACCCATGTTTTTTGGACTCTCCTCATTGCCCTTTTTCGTCTGGTGTATCGTTTTTTTAAATAACAGAAAAGGGGAGTATACCTAAAAATTTTAGTTTTTGTTTTAAATATTTAGTACCTTTCGTACGCGTTTTAGCTAGGCAACCCATGTGCGATGTGTTAATATGCTTAGGAACTGTCAGTTACCACTGTCCATTGGTAAATAACAGATGAGGGGATATATTTGTTCTGTCGTATCTTAGACTATAAAAAACAATTTGTTACGGATAATAATTACTCAAAGACTTTTTTCAAATTAATCTCAATATAAAAGTCTTTGAAGATATAAAACAAAATTTCTCATTTATAATAATTACAAAACGACTTCAAAAAAATATTTCAGAAATAACTATTATGTAAAGACTTTTGAAATATGTTTCTTTCAATAATAATTATTTTTTGATTTTTTTTTCTCTTATAATAATTACAACTCTGGTTATTTTCATTGCGATGCCTAGGCCGGGTCCCCAGATATGGGTATCAAATGAAAGCTGTTGAAGAGAACTTGAACAAAGAGCTCTTTAAATAGTGATGCCTAGGTCGGGGTCCAAGATGTGGCTCGAAGCGTGGACCTAGATGACCCCCGAATGCTTCCGAGCGATATTGGTAGCAAATGAAAGGCGTTGAGCAGTTTTTCAACACATAAAGTAAATGTAAAGGTAAAAGTAAAATTAAAGGAAAGGGAAAGAGAAAGATAAAAATAAAGGTAAAATTAAAGGAAAAAGGGAAAGAGAAATGTAGAGGGAAACCCTAAAAAACATAAAAAAATTTTCGTCGCTGCGAAGCGGGGCGGATATTTGCTAGTACAGAATCGTTAAAGCTCACAGATGCTTCTGCAAATACACAGTGCATACATATTTTTACATTTCTCCTATTCGGTAAATTCACAAATTTTGTAGCACACTTGAATGAAGCATTGCGAAAATTATTAAATTCGCCTTGAACTTGTCACACAAAGAGGAATGGCAAATAGCATGCGCATTTGAAATCATTATTGCTCTACCTGCAGGTTGCCTTTCTAGTACAGAAGACTGCAAAATATTATTGGCCTAGTCCTTTATTTGGAGGTGCCCCAATTCCATTAAAGAATGGACAAAATGCTCCAGATGCATAAAATTAATTTGCCAATTTCTCCTAAAAATATACGAAATTTTCCGATGAAGTATGTTTAAATCATGTATTGTAGAACGATCTTCCGTCATCCCTTGTCAAGTTTGGTTTGGAGACAAACCGGTTTCGGCTAATATGCGCCATCTTCAGTGTCTTTTTTCGTTCTGAGTTATTTTGTGTAAGTTCGATAGTACTTATAGTAACTAACTTCCATCAGTTGGTCACGTACTTCGTGTTCGTGCATTCGTGTTTTCGGGCGACGTGCATGTGTGCGTGCGTGCGAGTCTGTGCGTTTAGGTATGTAAATCTATTTTTGTATCCTCATTAAACAGGCAGGTAGGTAAAAGTCCGTTATTGTCCTCTTGTGTGTTGTTTTGTTTATGTCGGTTTTAGGTTTTTTGTCCTCTTTTCGGTATAATAGCTTAAGCGGTTCAAATAATGTATCTGATGCGGTGTTTATTTGTTCATTTATTATTTTACCTATGTCTTCTGTTTGTATATCTCCATATTTTCTAATACGTTAAGTCGTTTTCCCTTATTTTGTATGTGGAGAATTTTAGCTGTTTTTCCTATTTCCATGGGTGTACATTTGTTTTTTCTGCCATGTGGTTGGCGAAATTTGATTCCACTGTCGTTGATGATTTCCTTATTT
This sequence comes from Urophora cardui, assembly GCA_960531455.1. Lineage (NCBI taxonomy): Eukaryota > Metazoa > Arthropoda > Insecta > Diptera > Tephritidae > Urophora > Urophora cardui. The sequence goes on from OY482672.1 coordinate 111,043,895, forward strand.
TCTTATTGTAATCTCTTACGTGTTCTCGATATCTCGTCTTGATTTGGCGTCCTGTTTGTCCTATATAGCTATTTTGGCATTCGCAAGTCAATTTGTATACGCCTTGTTTGTCAAAGGGGTCTTCCTTGTTAATGTTGTTCCGTAGAAGTTTTTCCATGCTGTTCCTCGTTTTAAATGCTGCATTAATGTTATATTTTTGGAAAACTTTAGCCAACTTGTAAGATGTTGCTCCGGTATATGATAAGATTGCCCATTTCTTCTCTACCTTTTCTTTGTTTTCCGATTTCCTTGAAGTTATGTTTTTCTGTATTTTCTTCACCAAACTTTTTTGATATCCGTTGTTCTCCGCGATTGTGTATATTGTGCTGAGTTCCTTGTTGTAAGCTTCCTTTTCTAACGGGGTCCGTTCAAGTCGTGTTAATAAATGTCTGAAAGCGGCGTTCTTGTGTTGTTGAGGATGGCTAGATTTAATGTGTATTACTGCATCCGTTGCTGTGGGTTTTCTGTATATTTCGTAAGTAAATTTGTTAGTCTCTTTGTTTATTTTAATTGTGAGGTCTAGGTAGTTGATTTGCCCATTTTTCTCTGCGTCCATGGTGAATTTTATATTTTTGTGTTGGCCGTTGAGGTATTCCAAAATTTCTTCTTCTTTATTTTCTGATATGAGGCAGATGATGTCTACATACCTGGCATAAAAATTTACCCCCAGATTTTTCGCCAGTTCTTCCATGTAACTTTCCTCCAAATGTTGCATAAATACTTCCATAAGGATGGCTGATGTGGGGTTACCCATTCCCAGTCCGTGAGTTTGTCTGTATATTTTATTGTCAAATTTGAAATAATTCTGGTCCAGGGTTACTTTCAGTGTATTTACGATCTCTGTTGCAATGTCTCTGTTCGTTTTTTCTGTCAATATTTTAGTTAGAGTTTTTAGTGTTTCTGTCAGTGGTATCGAAGGGTATAGGTCTTTCACGTCAAACGATACCAGTTTCGAGTCCTTAGGTACGTTCAGGTTGTTCAGTTTTTTGACTAGTTCCGTCGTGTTCTTGATTGTGTATTTATTGGACAGGTTAGTAGCACATTTATATGTTTTGATATTCTATATCCTGGTGCCGATTTATGGTTTTCTATTGGTCGCTTAGGTGTTCCTGCTTTGTGGATTTTAGGTAGTGCGATCAGTGACGGGCGGATGGATTCATTGCCGTGAGAGTGTAGGCTATCTTGTTGTCTACTATAATTTTTGCCTGTTTTATTGCACGCTTTATTGCCATTTGGTATTCCTCCGTTGGGTCTTTCCTCATCACTCGGCAGCCCATTTCTTTGATGAGTTGGCCGGTTTTTGTGGTGTATTCCTCTTCGTCCATTAGCACCATTGTATTTCCTTTGTCTGCTTTTGTTGCTATTATTTTATTCTCTATTACTTTTTTCCTCAATTCTTTTACCGTTTTATATTCGTTTGCTACCATTTTCTTTCCATCAGTTTTTATGCTCTCTTCGATTCGTAGGTAAAATAATAAATGAACAAATAAACACCGCATCAGATACATTATTTGAACCGCTTAAGCTATTATACCGAAAAGAGGACAAAAAACCTAAAACAAGAGGACAATAACGGACTTTTACCTGCCTGTTTAATGAGGATACAAAAATAGATTTACATACCTAAACGCACAGACTCGCACGCACGCACACATGCACGTCGCCCGAAAACACGAATGCACGAACACACGAACACATCACACGAACACGAAGTACGTTACCAAACGATGGAAGTTAGTTACTATAAGTACTATCGAACTTACACAAAATAACTAAGAACGAAAAAAGACACTGAAGATGGCGCATATTAGCCGAAACCGGTTTGTCTCCAAACCAAACTTTACAAGGGATGACGGAAGAACGTTCCACAATACATCATATTCCTACCCTGTCGGAAAAACAAGCAACCAAAGAGTATTTATGTTTAAATCAGTGCCTCCAAGCTTATACAAAAATTCGAGGAAATTTCCAGTGTATTCATATTCATGCGCGTCGTTCAGTATGAGTGGAAGTGCCTAAATTTTTAGTGAAATTCACCCCAATTCCACCAATTTTTTTTTAAGAAATAATGCCGGAATCGCAATTTGGCGTTAGGTCTGTCGCGCGTTGATCGTACCTCAAAGCCGCTTCATACTGACATTCGATATTAGATGTTGGATTGGAAACATGTTCATTGCCACTAATATATTTTGTACTCACATGTCAGAAGCGCGACAGACCGAACGCCAAATTCCGGCATAATTCTTTTAAAATTTTTCCAAATCGACTTACATGAAATTTACACTTGTGCTTCCGCCAACGACCATCTTCATTTACACATTTCCACTTTTGTCCCGGTCGACAATCCTCCAGCAGTGCTGGATCTGAGCACTCGGAATTCAAACGCATAATTTTTGTCATATATGGCGTCATTGCTAAATCAATATAAAACTGATCTTGCTGTTCTGGATAATTTCCCTCTTCTTGTGCTGCATCCGCATCTAATTCTTTATTACCTAAATTATCATCTGCTTTGTCCGTTACGAAGTCGTCCTCAACATTATCTTCCATTTCAGTGTAAATTTGTGGCTCTGGATTTAAGTGCTTTAAAACAAGTATTACATTACATTATATCTATTCCCCTACCTTTTTCGGATGCTGTTGTAAGTTCACTCTCTTCAAAACCCGTTACTTCACGTGCTTCCAAATTAAAAACATCAACTCTTCTGCTGCTTGGAGTTGTGCTCGCGTTGAGTGATGATAGCCCCTCAATAAATGTGCTATTTACTAATCTCATGTTTTGCCATTCCGCCTGCAGACGTGCCCGTGATTCAGCAATCTGCGCAGGTGTTTCACGTCGTCCCGAACTCTCAATCAAAAACGTGTCCGGCCATTGCTCCCGTACATTACTTTGCCGACCGAAGAGTAACGGCAATATGCTACGTCCATCCATGTGCTGCGGTGTTGCAACTCCACCAATATCCAGGAATGTAGGCGCTAAATCCACATTTAGGACAACCTCATCCACTCTGGAAGGAGTTGAGATCAATGCTAATGAAGATTCAATGCTACTGACAAAAAATTTAACTTACACTCTTCCTGGTTGTATTCCAGGGCCTCGTATCAGGAACGGTACGCGGATATCAAACTCAAATGGAAAGCTTTTCCCTTTTATCAAGCCGAACTGACCCAAGTGGTAGCCATGATCTGATGTATATATAACATATGTATTCTCTAATTCTCCTAAAGATTTGAGCTCATTAAAAACACGTTCCACAGCGACATCTACACTTTGTAAAGTTTGCAGTCGCTTAGTCATCAACAGGTTAGTGAAACGTTTATGCACTGCCTCCATTGGTTGGGTGATGCGCAGTATCCATTGTTTGTCCGGATTGGGCGCAAAATCATAGGAAGGCGTACTGCTCAGATATAATGTGATTTAAAATATGTATGTATGTTAGTTGATTCATGTTTACTTTTTTTTTCTTATAATTTCACTTACTGATGCGTTGTCACATTGAAAAAGAGATGACTATATTGTGGCGCTGAGTCCTCGGGCCCGTGCGGCGCCGGAAAACTCATTGTTAACATTATAGGTTTTCTTTGGCTTTGTTGTTTAGAGGAGCGCAAAAACGTTATTGAGTCATTCGCTATCAAATCAGGATAGTAGTCCTGGAGAGATACATATACGTATGTATATTTACATATGGGTATACATAGAACAATTAGCAGATTAACCTCAAAGGTTTGATTCAAATATAACTCAAATTTACCCTGATAGCGTTCTCAAACTAAAAGGCACATTTTTAATATGGGATTTTGGGCTGATTCTCAAATTGTGAAATTCCCGCTTCTCAACCCCATTTCAAATATAAATTTTTTCTCAAATGTTTCTCAAATTGATAAACAATGTTTGAGAAGCACTTGAAAATATGTTTATTTTCAAATTATGTGATTCTGATTCTGAAATTGAGAAACAATGTTTTCTCAAACGTTTGAGAATTTCTTTTCCGGTTTTTAACGGGTAGTTTATTGAGAAAGAACCAAAATATTTGAACCAACAAACTTTTACTATTACATCGCTATTTGGGGGAAAAATCACACAAAGTTTACATACATACCTTCGCATAATCGAATCCATGCTTAATCTTCTGCCCATTCATATTGATGCTATAATTGTAGTATTTTGAATTCATAATTAGACCTCCCCATTCACGCCAACCGGGTGGTATATACGATCCATTATATTTATTCAGGTACTTGCCAAAATAACCTGTACGATAACCAGCATTCGAAAGGTACGTCGCAAATGAGCGCGTCTCATGTGTCGCCTGCCACTGCGGACTGGAACAGTTGTCGTTATTGGTGAAAACCATATGATTGTGCACATACATGCCGGTTAGCAATGACGATCTCGCCGGACAACACATGGGTGTGGTTGTATAAGCGTGACGGAACTCAGCACCACCATCGCGGAGCCAGCGTAGTGTACGCGGCATAAAATTTAATGACCCTAACTCGACATCCTGATCGTCGGTGAGTATTAAGATAATATTTGGCTTGCGATCACGTATAGGATATGCCGAATGTTTGGAATATGTTGCAGCTGATGCTGCGGATACATACGGTGATGATAAAGCTGGTAAAGGATGATTTGTCATATCATTTAAATAGGTTGTCTCGTAGTCATTGACTTTGGTGTGATTGAAATGTCTGCGATGGTGTTGCGTGTATTGACGAGAGCTTTGATTGTGCTGTTGAGGCCCTTTTTCATACTTCTCACGTATCTGCTCAGCTCGCTTTGCGCGCTCTCGAAGCTCATTCCGCCGGTTATGATGAAGCAGATGCTCTCGTCGCTTTTGTTTCTGCTGGTGATGACGATGTTGCTTATCATGTTGTCTGTGATGTTGCTTGTACTCTTCTTGCAAATCATCATCGCTTGTATATAAGGTTGGTATATTTTCTTTAGCCTCTACTGTTGCCAATAAAAAATCTAGCATAAATACCAGAAATATATAGGCAATTAGTATCATGTATTGCCTTCGTTTCGACTGCATTTTGTTGCTCACTGACGCTGATGGTAGTTGCAAATTCAATGCTTATTTTGTGTCCCTATCACAAATTCATTGCTGCAACTTGCATTTTTCATATTTCGCTTTACGCATTTGAACTTGATGTAATTTCATGATGTATGTATGTCAGACCTGTTAAATAATGATTCTTAATCGTAATGATTACCGGTTGATTGATTATTCTCCATTTAATGATTGATTACCCATTGTTTTCAAACTTTAAAGATTATTTTGCAATTACCATTAAAAAATCAAAAAAAAAAATTTAAAAATATGTAATCATAAAAAACAAAAATTATAAAAAAAAATTATTTTGATTGTTTTTGATTATTTATGATTATTTTTTATTTTTTTTTATTTTTTACGATTTTTTTTATTTTTGTATATAGCCTCTTAAGGCATACTGAGGGCAATAACGCGACTATTACGACTCAAACCCCAGTCCAGACAAACACCAAACAATTTTTTCTAATTAATTAAATCCCAATTATTGGGTTTTTAGAAATAGCGGTCACCTCTCGGCAGTGTATTTCTGCCGTGAAAAAAATCTTCTTACAAATAATGCATTCGCCATTCGGGGCCGGCATAAAACTGTAGGTCCACCCAATTAGTAGGAAAAACAAAAGTTAAGGAGCACAACTCGAATTGGGAGAGAAGCTCGGCCATAAAACTCGCCAGAGTTATAATAGCGCCAGTGTATTATATATTATTATAAATCAAGAGTTACATAATCTTATTTTCTTTAATTTATACAGTCAATTCTGTGTGTTATTTATGTTGATGTTATAGCCCAAAACTATATCGACCCCGTTTTGCGACTTTATCGTAAGGGGAAAAGCTAATTTTACAGGAGAGCATTTTTTGTTTTTTTTTTTTTATTTTAATGATGTCCAAACATTTCCTACGGGCGAGCAATGCAACTCCATTGACAGCTAGATAACCTACTACAAAATTAGAACACAAACCAGACTGATCGAAATTAACTAAAAACCCAACTTATACATAACATATATTTATGTTGCACTGCAAACAAAGCTATCGAATATGTATTGGAATATATGTATGTATGTACATTAAGCCGTATCACGAAAAAAAGTTTTGCGTGTGTCAGTTTTATTTGAACACTTATGTCGAAAAAATATTTTTGGTGTAAAAATTTTTTTTTCAGGCCCGCGTTAAAAACAGCTAAATCGCGTTTTTTGTAATAACTTCCTTATTTGATGTCGGATCTCTATCATCTTAATGTCGCTGAAAAGGTATCGCCGAGCACTATATTTGGCCCATATAAAGTTTCGACCTCAAAGGTTGTTCTGAGTTTTACCTTTAAAAGTTTTGGAGTTACTATCCCTAGATTTTTTTATTTTTATCACTATTACAAAGCTCTCAAAAAACCATGAGGACACCGCTAAAAAAGTTGTAGCCTTTATTCACAAACAAAAAAGTTATACCGTTTTAAAATCAGGGAACCTGTGTTTTTTGAAAAATTATCCCAAGTTCTTATTTATATGAGGCAGTAACGCCATATAGTATGAGGTTTGATTAAAAAGTATTCTAAGACCTCGCTTGACTTGAGAATGTTGTACCGCGATGGAACAGCTACCAATACTGGACACATAATATGCAAAAAATTATTGATGATTGGACTATTCGTGCTGATCAACGTTATTTATATTGAATGATAATGGTTGTAGTGAAGATTTGGCAAGTATTCAAGTGGGATCTTTAAGCACAGCGCGCTGGCTTACAACGGCTTCACGATTTCTGCATCCGTGCGTATCGTAAAATCATCCAAGTTATTTAAAAAAAAAACTGCTAGAGTTCGTTGTAAAATTATACGCGCCTAAAGAGACAACGGAAGTCTAAATGTGTTATCAATACTTGCGCTGAATGCGTCGTCTTCCCCTAGAAATGCAGTTAATTATTCAGCCTACAATTGAAAACAACGCATTTTACTTTAATTCCGAAAACATCTTCTTATCTATGATAACCGAGACCGAATATGGCGATGTCTTCCAAATTTTGAGATATTTATGAAAGAAGTTTCAGATCTCTGAAAGTGAATTCTTCGTCGCTTATATTACCTTGCTCACACTCAAAAAAAAAAATTACTCAGATTATGGAAAAATGGGAATGATTCGGCGCTAAAGACATATTTTCATTGTTTTGAATGCAATTTTCTTTAAAACGTGGTTTTTATTCCTTGATTTAAAGAAAATTGTACATCAAAACAACTAAAAAAATATGTCTTTAGCGCCGAAACTTTCCATTTTTCCATAATCTGAGTAAGTTGTTTTTTCAGTGCACGTTTCGAACGTTTAAAACAAATTGGAATTTATGTGCAGGGTATTCTCTTCCCTCTCATATACATTTTATATACATATATATACGTATATAATATAAACGATATTAAAAGCAGTTTTTTCCGCTTTTCTTTATTTTTATTACCTGAATAATAGTTACTCATACGTCCTGCCATCGGATTGCTTTGTATGTGAAAATTGAAAATTCTTTCCTAAATATCTCGAAAATGGAATCTAATCCGAATTTTCTAAAAACGCCATCGTAATCTGGAGTCAAAAATTATTCTTACGCGTTTCGCCGTTTCTCTGTGGTATTTTTGCCTCCCTGCTGTGTAATTTTTTATAAAAAAAAACAAGTGTTTCATTTTACAACGTTATAACTTTTTTGTTTGTTAATAAAGGCTAGAATTTTTTTGGGGGATTCCTCATGGTTTTTTGAGAGCTTTGTATTAGTGATAAAAATAAAAAAATCTAGGGATAGTAACTCCAAAATTTTTAAAGGTAAAACTCAGGACAACCTTTGAGGTCGAAACTTTATATGGGCCAAATATAGTGCTGAGCAAGACCTTTTCTGCGACATTAAGATCATAGAGATCCGACATCAAATAGGGAAGTTATTACAAAAAATGCGATTTAGCTGTTTTTAACGCGGGCCTAAAAAAAAATTTTTACACCAAAAATATTTTTTCGACATAAGTGTTCAAATAAAACTGACACACACTCAACTTTTTTTTTGCCCATATAACGTGATACGGCTTAATGTACATAGTATATGTTTAGGTATACATTTTTAATTAATAAAATTAATATTAATATTTATAAATAAATAATTAATATTGAAAAGTGGATTATTTTTAGAAAGCTTAAAAAACATTTCTCTTTGGCTACTATTGCTGAATTTATTAATTAATTTTCAATGCCCTTCTCTAAATTTTTCAAAATATATAAATAAATAATTTATTAATTATTAGTGAGTGAATTATCGCATTTTCCATATTTAAGAGATATGCTATATAGGTTAAGTGAGCGTGGTTATGGCCCGATTTCGCCCATTTTCAATTCCAACCGTTCCTGTGCCCATTAGAGTTTGTCCAACCCATTAAACAACGAAAAAGAAATTATCAAACGTTTGAGAAAATATTGTTTCTAAAGTTAAGAATCAGCATATATAACATTTGAAAATAAACATATTTTCAACTGTTCATCAAACATTGTTTATCAATTTTAGATTAACTTACAACACATTTGAAAAAAAACTTTTTTCGTATTTTGTACTATTTCACGAATTTCAATTTGTGAAGGTTTGAAAGAACGAAGAAATTTTGTGTGTTTGCAAATTTCAGTCAGCGTTCGTTGTTCTACTCGAGCAGTCCCGTAACGGTTGAAATGATGATGGTTAACAAACGGGGTGAGCTAAATAAAACCGTTTAAAAATGATTGTGTGTAATGATTCTGTATTTCTTACTCTTATTTTATTTGACTAGCCGGACCAGTGCGCATCTTGCGCAAAAAATAACAAAACATACGTGGCGCCAGTCGGTATGGTTTGTGCTGTCACGCCCATTTTAAAAAACTTATTATTTATTTGGTTTGGTGGACCTTATGGAACTTTCAATGAATTACCTAGATATATGTTCGACAAAGATATCGCATAAAATGTTTTTATTATTCCTATATAGGTATGTGCAATATATTTTTATATATTTTATATATATTTTTATGTGCGTATGTGGTTCTTGCCGACTTGGGTAATTTTTTTCCACACGTTTGCCTTGGCTTAATCGATTTATCTGCTACAATTCCTGAGTTTTGACTTATAAATCTTTGAAAATTTGCTCCTCTTGGCCCATTTTTCAAAATTTCAGCACGTTTCCTCATAACTGCATAACGTAATTTCATCACTCGGGCTTTATTAGTGATTGAATTATCATGTTTTACGTGCTTTTCGAAATACACACATATGCCTTATTTTCAACCCCAATTTTCTCTGTTCCCATTAGAATCTATGTACCAAATTTCATTAAAATATTTCTATTTTAGCGCAAATTACAGTGTATACGGCCGGACGGACGGACATGGTTCAATCATTTTTTTCATCCTGATCGTTTTGATATACTCTTATATATTAAGGTGGAGTGAAAATTTTTTTTTGGAAATTCAATTTGTTCCAAAGCCAGAACGGCACCTTTCTAGCCCAGTAATAAGCCTTTAAAATTTTATTGACCTACTCGCATGTTTAGAGGTGCCCTCAGCCCCACAAAGTTGAAAAAATAGCACGATCTGGTACAAATGTGAAATTTCTACTATTATGAAATAAAAAAAACCAAGTATGAGGATTGATAAACAGGCTAAGTTGAGTAGAAAAGTTAATTTTTTGGAAACAACAACAACCAAAGTTATTAAAGGTCAAAGTTTATATTATGCATTTTTTAAATTGCAATTACTTAAAAACTACTGAACCGATTTCAAATATTTTTATATCATTCGATAGGTATTTTGAATCCCTTTAGTTTGATATACATTTTATGTGGGTTCCATAACACTCCCCGCTGCGGGGTAAACCCCCCTTTTACCCCCCTTACTTTTCATATAAAGTACCACGCCCAATAAAACACCGTGTCGCATGCATAGCTAATTAATACCTTTAAAACGATTCCTTTCTTATTAATTTTGGTAAATTATGTGAGCAGAAAAAGGGATATTTATAAAACACCAATTAGAAATAATATATACTAGCCGGACCCGAGCGCATCTTGCGCAAAAAATAACAAAACATACGTGGCGCCAGTCGGTATGGTTTGTGCTGTCACGCCCATTTTAAAAATTATTTATTTGGTTTGGTGGACCTTATGGAACTTTCAATGAATTACCTATACGTTTGACAAAGATATCGCATAAAATGTTTTTCTTATTCCTATATAGGTATGTGCAATATATTTTTATATATTTTATATATATTTTTATGTGCGTATATGTGGTTCTTGCCGACTTGGCTAATTTTTTCCACACGTTTGCCTTGGCTTAATCGATTTATCTGCTACAGTTTCTGAGTTTTGACTTATAAATTTTTCAAAATTTCAGCACGTTTCCTCATAACTGCATAACGTCATTTCATCACTCGGGCTTTATTAGTGACTGAATTATCATGTTTTACGTGTTTTTCGAAATACATACATATGCCTTATTTTCAACCCCAACTTTCTCTGTTCCCATTAGAATCTGTGTACCAAATTTCATTAAAATATTTCTATTTTTGCGCAAGTTAGAGTGTATACGGCCGGACGGACGGACATGGTTCAATCATTTTTTTCATCCTGATCGTTTTGATATACTCTTATATATTAAGGTGGAGTGAAAATTTTTTTTTGGAAATTCAATTTGTTCCAAAGCCAGAACGGCACCTTTCTAGCCCAGTCAAGGCCGTATCTAGGGGGGGGGGGGGATGGCAGGGATCAATCCCCCCGAAATTAATTAAATTTTTTTTTATAATATAAATATGCGTAATTGTATTTTTTAGAAGCATAGAAATCATGTAAAAAGTTAGTCTCAATTATTATTTGTATCTATGTATGTACTAGCAAGTACCCGGCTTACTTCGTTGCGCCGTAAAAATTAAATATACTGATGTTTAGCTTTGAGTAGAGTGTAAAAATGGGTTACACATTCATATTTTGTGCTTGTTTTCTGCAAGGAGTGTAATATACCACCCTCATTTAGATGAAATGCAAACACTTTAAAATTAAACAACGTTATAAACAATACATACAATACAAAAAACTCAAAGTTATAATAATTCAAACAACGTTTGGTACCTACACAGAGCGAATAATAATAATAATACAATGGCGCTATTATAACTCTGACGAGTTTTATGGCCGAGCTTCCCTCCCAATTCGAGGTGTGCTCCTTTTTGTTTTTCCTACTAATTGGGTGGACCTACAGTTTTATGCCGGCTCCGAACGGCGAATGCATTTTTTTTATGAGAAGCTTTTTCATGGCAGAAATACTCTCGGAGGGTATGCCGCCCACTGCCGAGAGGTGACCGCTGCTCTTAAAAATCCCAATAATTGGATTTTTACTAATTAGAAATTTTTTTTTTTGGTGTTTGCTCGGACTGGGATTTGAACCCGAGACCTCGGGCACAGCAGGCGAGCACTCTACCCACTGCACACAGAGCGAAAACCACCTAATAAAATAGAACAAAAGTAGGAAGATATCTCTATAGTTTTTCTTTAAAAAGAATCCCTACTTACTTTTAATGGGATAGTCTTTTTAATAAAATCAAGAAGAAATCTTCGAATATATATGTGGATATCTCCTTGAATTAATAGAGGGCGTTCTTCTTATTTTTATTAGGTTATCTAATTAAATTTATTATAAAGTTAGTCTCATATACATACATATGTAAACTGAGTTAGCGGTTCACAGTCGACAACAATAATGCGTAAATAAAAGTTGAGTAGAAAGTTTTTTATTTATTGTAAGAAGGTATACTTTTAAATAAAATTAAAAAGATTTACCTCCCAAAAATAAGAAGAAATCTCTATGGAAATATCTTCGTCTCTGACTTCTGTCCTCTTTTTGGGCCACGAAGCTGTTCAAAGAGACAATCTTCTTATTTTTATGAGGATTATTTGGCTCTGTGTACATTAGTAGGCAAATTAGTTCATAAAATAAGGTACATCTTGTTCATTAATTAAAAACTTCCGTGAACACAACATTCTTTGTTTTGTTGCCATTTCCAGGAATAAGAAAACTCTGGTTTTGTGCTGAACCAGTTCGCGACAGAGCGACATGCATTTGACCGTGAGAAAACACCTCGTTGCGAAGGTCTACCCCAATATAGTAAATGTTTGCCCTTGGGACTTACAAAAAACGCAAATTTCACTCATACGACCCATGAAAAGGGAAGAATGTTCCATATAGTTTAAATCCGGTCTGTAGTTAAATGCTGATTTCTATGAATCGCCACATGTCTCCTCTGCATTCCACCCAACCGTGAGTTCTCTAAACGATTTGCATGTTCAGCGACTGTCCCGTTTCATCTGAACCTAATTTGGCGCCTGTTTCCAGAAGATATAGATAACTGCGGTTTTGCTTTTGGCATGTCTAAGAAATTGTTTAACAAAATCATAAACTTATAATTAACTTAATTGGGTAAGAGCTTAATTTAATGGCGTTTTCTTTTCTACGAAAAAATGTTGCCCTCCTATACACCAATTATCGAATTACGTATCCTGACTTTCTATAAAATGGCTGAATTTGTAGATAAGGGTGCCCTCTTACTTAGTTAGAGGTCAATATTTGGTGAAAGGACCAGACAAACTTACAAAATGGCTAAGAAAATCAAACAGGGCAACATTATTTCGAGAAAAGAAAACGCCATAAAATTTTACCATTGAAATTAATGGTGATTTCGTTTCATCAAAAAAATGCACATTTTTGTTACACTCTTCAATTTTCCGTTTTCGTTTGCAAAATGAAGGTAAAACGTCAAACAGAATATGTCTTCTTTTTTTAGTGGTTTTATTAGGCTAGTGGATCTAGTGGTAATTTAGTGTAAAAAAACTACATAAGTTTTTCACTTGCTACCCTGTTTTCGTTTCTTAAAAATGTACACTTCAGTGGTGTAAAAAACTCATACTTTTTACCCTCTGAAGCTTTGACAGGGTAGCTGGTTGCACTGAAAATCAGCTGACGAAAATTTTATTTGACAGATAAATTTGGTGAAATTAATTGGATTTTGCAATAACAATTAAATATGGGTGATAAACGAAACCTAATTATTCATGCACATAGCATAGCAAACGGGACAGATATGTATGTAATTTGAATTTGAAATGTTTTTTTTTTAGTTAATCCCCCCCCAAAATGAAATCCTGGCTACGGCCTTGAGCCCAGTAATAAGCCTTTAAAATTTTATTGACCTACTCGCATGTTTAGAGGTGCCCCCAGCCCCACAAAGTTGAAAAAATAGCACGATCTGGTACAAATGTGAAATTTCTACAATTATGAAATAAAAAAAACCAAGTATGAGGATTGATAAACAGGCTAAGTTGAGTATAAAAGTGAATTTTTTTTTTGGAAACAACAACAACCAAAGTTATTAAAGGTCAAAGTTTATATTATGCATTTTTTAAATTGCAATTACTTAAAAACTGCTGAACCGATTTCAAATATTTTTATACCATTCGATAGGTATTTTGAATCCCTTTAATTTGATATATGGGTTCCATAACACTCCCCGCTGCGGGAGTCAACCCCCCTTTTACCACCCTTTCTTTTCATATAAAGTACCACGCCCAATAAAACACCGTTTCGCATGCATAGCTAATTAATACCTTTAAATACCTTACTTATTAATTTTGGTTAATTATGTGAGCAGAAAAAGGGATATTTATAAAACACCAATTAGAAATAATATATATATATATGATGATGATTGTGGCTTTTTGTGGAGTTACACAAAATTTAATAAAAACATATGTATGTAGTTGGTTTCCGATATGTGTGTATGTACATATATTAAAAAAGATATTAATATACTCATGTAATTGTACAAAAGGCACCGGCGAAATTCACCCACACGAGTAAATGAAAATGATCACATAAGCGTACAAATATGTAATACATGCATATGTACATCTATTTATCCCATTCCATTTCTGCGCTCACACCACAAACTCTCTCACTCTCACTATCCCTTAATTTTTCTGCACTCTAGAGTACATATATGTAATACATACAAACATGTATTGATTGCATTCCATTTCGTACCACCTTTGAAATGGGTTTGAGAAAATGGAATTTATCAAATTGAGAATCAGCCCAAAATCCCATACTAAAAATGAGCCTTTTTGTTTGAGAACGCTATCAGGGGAAATTTGAGGATTTGGGAATAAACATTTTTCTTCATTTTCAATTTGAGGCACCGAAGTGACGTTTTCGGCAAATCGACATTATGACAACCGACGGCGCGCCGAATCTTTCGAAGTTCGGTAAATCGACATTATGAACACCGAATGAAAGAACATTTTGACAGTTTTTCGTGCCGAAATTAGCAGCAAGTATTTGGTTGCGGCGATATTAACAACATATCAAAAATTACAATAAAAGTTTAAGTAAATTATGTAAATGCATGTATGAAGTTGTAATAAGTGTTAGTGAGTGTGAATATACGTAAATACATTAATCAACCGGTAGCGAGAAGCCGCAAACATGGCGTGGCTCCATCGAATTTTCCACCGCGATTGAATTGCTGTATATGCAAAGAAAAACTTCAAAGAAAAAATTGTGTGTATGTAGGTTTTGGAAATTAAAATATATTTTCTCCCAAGGATAATAATGCATTTTCTGAAGTTGATAATTATTGTGTTTCACTACTATAAAAAAGCAACTAACGAATTATGTGTGTTGGCAAGCCTTAGTTGTAGACTTATTTTCGATATATTTATGTTTTCATTAGAATTAAAGATCCGTTATTGTATTCCGTATTATATAAATATGTGTGCATGTCAAAAACAGTTCTTTTCTTTTTCGTGTCATGTATTAATACGTTGTAATGTAATACGCGGTAAGCTACTTAAAACTCCAACATATTTTTGTATTTGTATATAATTGTATTTTATTACTTTGTATAATAAAGATTGAGCTACGGCCCCTCCAACTATAACAATGTGTATATTACCATTTCAGTAAAAAATTTCGTCTCAATAAAGACGCGTTCAAATATGTACGTATTGTAGGTAGTGGAGGGCCGGTTTCAGTATAATGCGCCTGCCGTATTTATTTTCAAACCACTAAGAATGTTTCAATGAATCCTTCAGAAAAAGTAAATGATAATTTTACTAATTTTAACACACCCGACTACGCAAAATGGAACAAGTAAAGAATACCGTCCGGTGAGCTAAAAAAAATAGACGTGCCCCCCGGTTTCATTTTAGTCTAGTCTATGCAAATGTTTATAATTCCCACGACTGTATCTATTTTATTATTTTTTGGTTTTTAGTACATTTATCTTAAACATTGCAATGTATGTATAACATAAAACCGTTTAACTTAAAAAGTTTTTTTACCTATTTTTATTTTCTAGTTTTTAGTTTTTATTTCGCATTCTGTTTAATTCATTTAGTGCTTCATTATTGCAAGGTTTCTTGCCCGTTAGTTTATTGCAGTCCAACGCCTCTATACGTAGTCCCTGCAAAGTTCTTACTCTACTAAGAGCCACGTAGGCTTGACCTTCTTCAAACAGTTTCGCACCTAAGTATACGACCGCGTGATCCACAGTGCTGTCCTGCATTTTATGTATTGTAGAAGCCCAATTTTTTTTAAAACATTTGTAAATTATTTAAGTAATGCACATGCTAAATATCAGCCAAATCGGTCCATAATTAGGATTTTCAGTTTTAATTACCCCGATCTCAGCTCCACCTTTCTTTTCAAGGTAGTAATACATGTTCCGAATTTCAGCCAAATCGGACCATAAATGCGATTTTTGTAAATATAGCGACCCACGCGCCACCTATCGGAAGTTTTTTTTAGGAAAATATTTCCTTTCAAGGTAGTAATACATGTTCCGAATTTCAGCCAAATCGGACCATAAATGCGATTTTTGTAAATATAGCGACCCACGCGCCACCTAGCGGAATTTTTTTTTAAGAAAATATTTCTTTTCAAGGTAGTAATACATGTTCCGAATTTCAGCCAAATCGGACCATAAATGCGATTTTTGTAAATATAGCGACCCACGCGCCACCTAGCGGAATTTTTTTTTAAAGAAAATATTTCTTTTCAAGGTAGTAATACATGTTCCGAATTTCAGCCAAATCGGACCATAAATGCGATTTTTGTAAATATAGCGACCCACGCGCCACCTATCGGAATTTTTTTTTCATAATATTGCATTGTCATCGGGGTTATACATGCGTACAAAATTTCAGATTAATCGGTTGACAGGAAGAGGGTTAAATTTGAATTACTAAATTTGACCCAAGAATAAATAATAAAACAAACGGGTGAGCTAAATAAAACCGTTTAAAAAAAACAAAAGTGGGCGTGGTCCACATTTTTGACCTGATTTCAGTGATATGCTTCTTTTTTGGCGCAAACGATTTCTGAGGGAGCTAGAGGGAGATGAAGTTTATAAACCCCTTTTTTTAAAAAGCCGATATCTTCCAAAATATTCACTCAATTTTTAAAATAAAGACATCGTTGGAAAGCTTACTTAAATGCCTTTCATATGATACATAAATATTTTCCCAAATTCCACACAAATTTTGTAAAGAAGCAAAAAGTTTTAATTTTGGTAATTTTTTTTTTGTTTTTTCTTTTTTTCGTTGAAATGACCTTATTAACACTATACAATGTTACTTATTATTATATATTTACAGAACGAAAGAAGACACTGAAGATGGCGCATATTAGCCGAAACCGGTTTGTCTCCAAACCAAACTTGACAAGGGATGACGGAATACATCATATTCCTACCCTGTCGGAAAAACAAACAACCAAAAAGTTATTAATGTTATTTATATTAAAAAGAACGTTAAATTAGCTTTTATTTGATATATAATTTTTTAAGAAAATTTTGTTAAAAACGTGCAAAATAATTCTTGTTAGTTATGATAACATCAAGAAAGCATCTATAGCGCGGACAACAATACTTTTATACAGAACTTCGAATAGCATTGGCCGCCTTCAGCCGCGCTTTAAAAAAATAACCCTCAGCCGGCAGAATTCCACTTACGCAATAGCATCTATGGGGAAACTTTCCAATAATGTCACACGCCCCCAAAAAAACGACTTCCACCGGGGGTTAGGGGAGGGGAAGGGTGTTCTGAATCCGTAAAATTTAGGCACCGGACCTACCTCGTTTTCGAGGAAGTTATCGTTAAAGTTTAGTAACTCTCCTTATAAATTCGATAAATAAAGAAAAAACTTTTGCGGAGAACAGCTTTTGCGTTGGGGCCTTCCGCCGTGCTAATAAAAAATAACCCTCAGCCGGAGTAATATGTATATATTTTTTCGGTCCACAGTGCTTTTGCGCAGAACACTTTTCTGCGTTGGCGGCCTTCGGCCGCGCTCATAAAAAATAACCCTGGGCTACGCCATCCGTCCGGACGTGTGCCCTAACCGTGGCTACCGCCACGGTGATGTCCTTCTGCGTAGTACACCCTTCGTGTGTGATAAAAGCCTACTGTACAACTTTTTTCATGGTTCTCTGTATACTTAAAACCAGGGTGCGAAGAACGCTCAAAATAAACTCACTCAAACGAATTATCACTCTATAATTCTGAGCTATGCCACGCTCTCACGAGCGCAAATACACAGTGACAACGAACGCAAATGAACGAACGTCAACAGCGATCGATGGGCCTCTGCAGTGGCGATAAACTTACATAAATTCATTTTAAAATGAGAGATCGTTTGAAAATTCATTTTTTGAAAATTCATTCTATGAGTTTATTTTATAATTTTTTGCGCTAGCGATCATTTTTTGAGTTTATCATTTTTTGATCGCTCTTTGAGTTTATCATTTTATGCGTTCACAAGGGTTTGTTGTGAGGTTTAAGCAGCTAATGGTATTGTGAAGGCGCAATTTTTGGATGATGGCGTGCGTTTATTAGACCATAAATATAATGTATGTATGTATGTATGTATGTACATACATATTCATGCATGTGTGTACGTATATAGGGATGTACATACATATGTATGTACATATTTATAATATTTTAAAAAGCCTTAGCTCTCATAGCGATAGGCATGTATGTACATATATGTATGTAGGTATATCGAGTTTAAATTTTATTAAGTATGTATTTATTCAAACTAATTAAATTATTAAATTTATTTAAATTTATATTTATAAAAATTTATATTTACATACCGATGTACCTACATATATTTTTATGTACATTTGTAGTCTATATGTATGAGTTAAGGGTTGTTAAATATTTTATTTAACACAAATACATACATACATATGTATGTATTTAGTTCTTACTTGAAAACTAGAATACAACAATTGAGCGTTCAAAAGATAAGTTCGCATTTTATTTATTTGTACACATGTATGTATGTATCATACCTGGGTAATACTGAGTAGTAGTTGGACTATTACGTACTTAAATACTTTATATTTTGATCTTGAAGCAATGAGTTCGTACCAAGTACTTTCAGAATATTCAAGTACTAGTACAAGTACAAGTACTTTCAGAATATTCAAGTACTAGTAGAAGTACAAGTACAAAGAATTGAAAAAGAATTGAATTTTTAGCAAATACTTCAAAGTAATTGAAAAGAGTACATTCATTTGTACATACATTCATTTGCTAAAAATTCAATTCTTTTTCAATTCTTTGTACTTGTACTTGTACTAGTACTTGAATATTCTGAAAGTACTTGTACTTGTACTAGTACAATTCTTTTAAAATGTACTTGTCACAAGTCGTACTGGTACTTGATATTACCCAGGTATGTATATACATTCGAAATGGAAAATATCATTACCCGCATTCCATTATTGAATAGACATACATATGTGCATGCATTAATATTATATACATACATACATACATATGTACTAGAAGGCTGCACGAATGGATTCGAAACGGGCAACAAAATATTCGCGGTCGTCCAATTACAGTACCTACTTGTTTCTGACGTTTTAGAATAAACACAAGTAGAGCACAACCATAAACAGAACCAATACAATTACTTATTCGTAGCGACAATTACATGACCTTAAAAAGGTTCTGCAAATAGTGTACACTACTTGCGAATACTTCGAATATAATCGAAATATATGTATGTACAAACATATTTTCATAAACACACATCCAGACGTTGTGTTCAGCAAAATTACGCTGCTAGTGTGAGTGTGTGTATGTGCATATGCATACACACTAGGGCGCACAGTGCCGCGAAGGTGGACAAAAATACAAAAATCGACTGTCTTGAAACATAGATGTTTTGATGTCAAGTTACAGCTAAAACTCCAACTAAGAGAAGTTCATAAGTTATTTTGTGATAAAAACAACTTTCAGCCTCACACACCCCCTCAAAGTACACGTATTTTCTACATACCATTTCATTTCGGCGCTTCGCACATAAAAGTGGTCGTAGTTAAAAATTTGTTAAAAATACATTTTTATTCCTAGCAAGATCAACTTTTGCAATTTGATAAAGATATATGCGACAAACCAAAAAATGTATGGTTCATGAAAAAAACAAATATACAAATGTTTTTTTTTATTAATTAAATATCCGAAAATTGGTAAACTTTGGAGGCAAAAAAAAAACATCATAAAATTCCGTGAAATTTTTTTTTTGTTTATGGTAGTTTGGTCCTTCTACTAACAGAAACAATCGAAATCTCTTCCACCTTTTTCCAATATTTGAAAATTTTCAAATTTGAAAAAGTGACTAAATACCCTTTTTTTGTATTATTTTAGCTGATCTATATTTACAATACTTTTTGTGAATGCCCTAAGATCTAAATTTTTGGTTCGCTTTTCAAAAATAAGGTGTTGAATTAAAGCTAAAAGTGCCAAAAAAAATTTAGAGGTACACAGTGATTTGAAATGAAAAAATTATCAGCTAATTAAAATACTTAAATATGCATCACGGTATGGGAGCCAAAAACAAAGGTATACGAAGATTTACATATATATATATATATACGAAGATTTACATATATATATACTAGCATTCCCGGCCAAGCTTCGCATTGGCTTTCAGTTATCAACAGTCATCATTATCTTATTAGTGATTTGATATTCAAAATAAAAGATGCTTTTATTTTGTGATCTGCTTCGCCATCCTGATAAAACATACAAATTTTTTATTACTGGAAAGGTTTCTATTTTCAAAAAATGAAATACACGATATTCTTTGATCTCACTGAAAATGAAATCACAAATATAAAGTTGTCTGGATTTGGATGAAGAACGAAATCAGAAATAAAATTGATTCATTATATGAAATAAAAAGGATTTGACTAACGCAACGCTACAATTCATGAATTTACTGCGGTTTCGCTGTTGTGTTCTATTTCTATTTACAGCAAAATATCAGAACATATTTGAAATCCTCTAACGGCCTTATTCCGCGGGGTAACATAATTTACTTTACCGCTAAAGTGAAGACTTGACCTTTGAACACCCTTCTCGTATTCTAGCAGCAGGAAAATTATATTACCACCTCAATAAGTGGTAAAAATTTGTTACCATTTTGAGTCCGATTCCATTTCGTTCGTATGGAATTGCTTTGATAGCGTTACCATTTGTTCGAGAATAAATTACCAGTAAAATAATATTGAAGAAACGATCTGAATCGAGCTGTAACTGGTGTTTCTTACATAGATACATACTTACTTATGTATATCTTTCCTTTATATGAATATAATTAATCTAGTAGCCCCGGAGGCTGTAGAGAATATACATACATACATTGATTAATCATGTAGCAAATAGGTTTGTTCCATAACCGAAAACTTGGGAATTGTTATACATACATTTTTTCTTAAAAAAGTTAATAAGTACCTATACTGAGGTAAATGCCCACGGAAAACGTATGAATCGAAAAAAAAATTAATATACAGGTTCCCATTGTATTATACATACTATTATATTCTAGTCAAAGATATTATTAACAAACATTTTGTAACAATTCCTAAGTTTTCGGTTATGGAAGGAACCTAAAATTTACTCGAGAAATTAAAATTTGGACCGATACTTTGGTGTAAATAGAAATAAAATACAACAGTAATACCTGCCGGATTTTTGTTCATATGTATGTACATATGTTTTTGGTATTCTCTATCTCCATACTAATAACCTTAATGGAACCCAATGAGATATAACTACCAAATTAAATTAAAATGTTTCAGTAGTTTTAAATTTAAACGCGTACAAATATTGTGACATGAGATTTGTATATATATGTATGTATGTATAGATGTATGTATGTAGATATAGGTAAGTACATATCTAAGGCCAGAGCACTTTCAGAGGTTTTGAGTATGAAAAATTCGATTATGTTTGAGTTGTTAAAAAGTGTATTCCGCACAAAGAATGTTACATGAGATTTTTATATATGTATATAGATATATATGTACGTAGATAGAGATATGTATGTATGAATCTAAGGCCAGAGCACTCCAGAGGTTTTGGGTATGAAAAATTCGGTTACAGATATACGTAAATAGATAAAAATAGGTATATACATATCTGAGGTCAAACTTTAAAAATAATTTTACAATTTTCATTTCTGTTGTAAAAGAAAATTGATTGTTTATAATATTAGGAAAATACTTACCTTTCCAGATATTGTAAATAAATTGAAAAATAAAGTGAAATTCAAAAAACCAAAACATTTTAATGTTAATCGAACCTACCATTTGCACGCAAAACGAATCGAATCCGTTTGTATCATTTATACGGATTGCTTTACGTTTGGTCGTATATACATATGTATGTATCTTCGTGCCATTTCTTTGCTTATGTAAATATGTACGTAGGTAGGTTAGGTTAGGTTAGGTTGAGGTGGCTGTCTCCGCAATTCATGAAAGCGGGGACACACTTAGGCCGAGGTGGCCCATTGTGATACCACACGGGAGCCCTAGCTTCCTTATCCCTGTTTACAAACCTTTCCGGAAAAATTAGATTCAAAAGTATGATAAGATTAGATGCCCGTGAAGCTAAACCAGCGCGTTTGGTTCATGAAGCGCAGAAAATCTAGTGTCCTTGCATTTTCCATCTCCGCCAGGCACTCGAAAAAGTGTTTATGGAGAAAGCGGTACCTGGATAGCGACAGTGCGGGGCAGTGGCATAGATAGTGCTCAACACTCTCTATTTCCTCCACGTCCCTACAGCTGCGGCAGAAGTCGTTTTTATATAGGCCCATGCGAGAGGCGTGAGTGCCCATAAGACAATGGCCTGTTAGAAGTCCCACCAGCGGACCTATAGAGAGCCGATTCAGATGCAGCACCGATACAGACCTAGCCTCATCCCGTCTAGGCCAGATTTGCCTAGAAATCACACAAGTTGACTCCTTGGCCCATCTAGCGTTAGCCTGTTCAATGGAGCGAGATCTCAACCAATGCTTGCATGAGTTAAGCGGGGGGCCAACCCATGCCGCAGATGTGATATCCTGCAAGCTTGTGCCTTCCCTTGCCAACTCATCTGCAATGCAGTTGCCCCGAACGTTGCTATGGCCTGGAACCCAAATGACGTTCAGGTCGCACCTTTCGGCTAGTTTGTTCAAAGACTCCCTACATTTCATTGCAACTATAGATGTAGCATTGTTACTCTGTAAGGATTTTATGGCAGCTTGGCTGTCAGAGAAGATTTTGATAGAATTTATTTCTGGCAGATCTGTCAGGCGACGAGCTGCTTCCCATATGGCTATGAGCTCAGCCTGATAGACGCTGCAGTGATCAGGTAGGCGCAAACTTACTTTCAGATGAAGCTTTTCGCAGAAAAACCCACTTCCAACTCTATTGTTCAATTTAGAGCCGTCCGTGTAAATGTGCAGTGTATTAGGGTCGGGATCCCCTAAGTTCTTCCACTCGCTCCTCTCCGGGATTCTTGTGGAGAATTTGTTATCCCAACAAAAGGCTGGTATTGCATAGTCCAGCTTTAGAAAATTGTACGTAGGTATGTATTGTTCACGTTGTTTTGTCTTCTGCTTTACCGATTGCTTGTGGCGACCAACCATGCGCATGACTCTTTTTTCAAAAATTTATACTATTCTTTATAATATTTTGATTATTTAAAAAGAGAATTTATTAATTTTTTGAATGCAGAACTTTAGTAAAAGGTTCAAAGTTTCATTTCCAAGAAGAAATATTTAAATCGGTTGATCCGGTTTTGATTTATGGCGGTATAAAACTAATTTTGGTTGGTTTTTTACACATTTTTACATAAATTTACGCTGTTTGACCAAAAATTTAAATAAAAACTATTTGGCTACTCAATCCACTATGGTCTGGCGACTAGTATTTTATGGCCAAAATTCAATCAGTAATCAGATTGATCGGAAACTTGGTACTTGGGGGTTTTCGCGGTTGCTGATTTCAAATCTGATATCAAGCTACTGAAATTCAAAATGGCGTATATGGCGACCAAATTTTGTAATTTTAATTTTTTTAACTTAATTTTATATAAAAAAGGGGTTTTCGCAATTGCGGATTTCGAATTTGATGACACATTTTTTTAATTCAAAATGGCGGATCCAATATGGGGACCAATTTTTTAATTTTTATTTTTTTAACTTAATTTTATATAAAAAAGGGGTTTTTCCAATTGCGGATTTCGAATCTGATGACACATTTTTTAAATTCAAAATGGCGGATCCAATATGGCGACCAAATTTTATAATTTTTTTTTTAATTTAATTTTATATAAAAAGGGGGTTTTGCAATTGCGGATTTCGAATCTGATGACATATTTTTCAAATTCAAAATGGCGGATCCAATATGGCAATCAAATTTTGTAATTTTTATATTTTTAACTTAATTTTATATAAAAAGGGGTTTTGCAATTGCGGATTTCGAATCTGATGACACATTTTTTAAATTCAAAATGGTGGATCAAATATGGCGGCCAAATTTTATATATGTGAAGTTTTTTTTTATAAGTTTATATATATCGAGCCATAACCGCCGGATTGACGTAACCAGCATGTACAAATTTTTAGAGGAGAACGGTTTCTTTTGTAAATATCTACACAAATAAGCCACACATTTCAACGAAATTTTGCTGCATTATATACCAAAAGTGGATTAAATTATCATACAAAATTTCACTGGAATGCGTTGTTCACTTACGTAGATATTTGCAAAAGAAAACGCTCTCCTCTAAAAAATGTTATATGCTGGTTACGTCAATTCGGCGGTTATGGCTCGATATATGTAACTGTTTTCGCATTTATACAGTTTTTATAGAAAGAAGAAAACTGCCACAGAGATTTTATTAATATTAATACAAATATTAACTCTGAAGGCTCCGCCACCTCCCTTCGTTTAGTGCGATCAGACATTTCTTAAAATTGCAATGGACGACGCCCACGAGTTAAAGACTTCTGGGCCGCATTTTCTACTTCCACCGAATAATTTTCGTAGCTTTAGTTATTTCGTTCGTCGTTTTCGAATATTATATCGTTTTGAAGCCAGCTCTTATTTTGAGTTTTGAAAATTCCAATTAATTTTCTCGACTTCTGCCATTTTACATTAACGTTAACGCAAAATAATCTAATTTTGTTTTCCAAATATTTTTTGTGCTTACGAGTATCAGAGATATTCGATTCTCCACTTTTGTTAACAACAAAATTAAAAATTAGCTCATTTTTTCTTGTTTGCTATTCCCATCCAGCCAAATTTCCATTATATCACAATTCCTGAAGTGTAAGTTGCCTGCAAAAAAACGAAATTTCTAAGAACTTTGCACCTCTTTGCAAAATATTATTGCGGTGTTGTCTGCACCATATATCATTGTAGTTCGGGGCGATATTTGTTTGTTGGACACTTTCAAACATTTTTAATTATATAATTTAACATAATTGTAAAAAGTAAAAAATAATTATTTTGAGGTTATGACACTTTTTACATTTTTTTCTTATCACCAAACCTTGTGTCGTATGTTTCACTATTAACAATTAAAATACTTACGATGGTCATTAATATCCATAATATAAATATTTTAAATACTTTTTAATTTTCACCTTATAAGGATTCAAAAAGGCAACTAAATCTCACCAAGAGTATAGGTTTTAAACCGCAATAAAAAACATTGAACTTTGGCCCTTCATAGAATAATATTTAACTGACATTTGCAAATAAAAAACGTTGTTTACGTATTTTTCCAATGTTTACTAACAGATTTAATCAACAATTGTGGAATTGCAAGTTACCAATTTTGGCCAGAAAATGTAGTTCGCCAGACCATAGTGCAATCGGGGCACAATTACATGTTATTACCAAATATTATCAAAATTGGTTCAGTAGTTTAAAAGTTTATCCCGCACAAAGAATGTTACATGAGATTTTTATATATATAGATATATAGATATATATATATTTTTGTTTTTGATTGAGTCTTTTTATAATTTGGTTCACCTAACTAATCACATTCGAAGGCGTTTCTTAGCAAAATCAGTGAGTCATTCACAATATTGCGATCAAATTTTGTAAATAAAACAAAAAGTCATGAAGAAATTTGATTAAGTATATACATCTACTTTGGCTGTTATAGCAAGTTTAATATACCTCTATTGTAAGTTAAGCCTAAATATTTTTATTTATATCTTTTGATTGAATTAAGTTATAAGCATGGGGGTTTTAAAGAAATATAGTTTTAAAAGGAGAATAACGTGGTATATATAACTCGAAATCTTCCTAAGTCGACTTAAGCGGTTATTGCTTGTGACCACAGATATTTTTTTACCCATTTTCACAAAAAAAAATATTTAAAATATAAAATATCGATGAGTTATGTTTTTATTAACATATAACAGCGATTATTACTTACTTACGATTATGCTTTATTTTAAAGAATTTTTTTTTCTAATGGTTGACATGTAAGGAAAAACCTACTTAATTTTTCAAATTACCGTAATGTATTCACTTAGGGAGTAAAGTTTCGACAAATTTTGATTATTAACTCTATTTTTCTGTACACTTAGCAACAATGATATGCCATATTTCATTTTTAAATAATGATGTGCAAAAACTCTCTGTTTTTTTAATGGGTACCCGTTACAAAAAACCGATTACTTTTTTAAAATCAGAGTAATATAGACACTTTAGATGTAAAGTTTCAATAAATTCTGACAACTCCTTCATGTTTTCGTAAACACCACAATCAGCAATGATTATGCCTTATTTGTCTTTCATATAGTAATGTAAAAAAAAAGTCGTTTTTTTTTTAATGGGTACCCGGTACCGAAAAATCAATTTCACTTTTGAAATTAGCATGGCTTAGTCCTTTTAGGTGTAAAGTTTCAACAAGTTCTGAATACTATTTCGGTTTTTATAAACATATGTCTACGATGATTATGAGTTATTTTACCTTTTTAAAAAATTGTAAAAAAAAAAATTGTTTTTAACTAACTGGTAACAGATGCTGAAAAGCGGATTTATTTTCTGAAATTGGTGTAATATAGTCCTTTAAAGTGTAAAGCTTCAGGCCATTCTGATGACTGGTTCCACTTATATCAACACATGTTCACAATGACTATTTTCATATAAAAATAGATATAGGTAAGTACATATCTAAGGCCAGAGCACTTTCAGAGGTTTGGAGTATGAAAAATTCGATTATGGATAGACGAAAATATATAAAGATAGGTATATATCTAAAGTCAAATTTTAAAAATAATTTTTCAATTTTAATTTCTGTTGTAAAAGAAAAATTACTATAATTAAAATTGTTTGAGTTGTTAAAAAGTGTATTCCGCACAAAGAATGTTACATGAGATTTTTATATATGTACTAGCAAATACCCGTCCCGCTTCGCAGCGACAAACAAAAGCTTTTATGTTATAATGGGTCTCTCCCTTTACCTTTACCTTTACCTTTACCTTTATCTTTACCTTTACCTTTACCTTTACCTTTACCTTTACCTTTACCTTTACCTTTACCTTTACCTTTACCTTTACCTTTACCTTTACCTTTACCTTTACCTTTACCTTTACCTTTACCTTTACCTTTACCTTTACCTTTACCTTTACCTTTACCTTTACCTTTACCTTTACCTTTACCTTTACCTTTACCTTTACCTTTACCTTTACCTTTACCTTTACCTTTACCTTTACCTTTACCTTTACCTTTACCTTTACCTTTACCTTTACCTTTACATTTACCTTTACCTTTACCTTTACCTTTACCTTTACCTTTACCTTTACCTTTACCTTTACCTTTACCTTTACCTTTACCTTTACCTTTAAATTACCTTTACCTTTACCTTTAAATTACCTTTACCTTTACCTTTACCTTTACCTTTACCTTTACCTTTACCTTTACCTTTACCTTTACCTTTACCTTTACCTTTACCTTTACCTTTACCTTTACCTTTACCTTTACCTTTACCTTTACCTTTACCTTTACCTTTACCTTTACCTTTACCTTTACCTTTACCTTTACCTTTACCTTTACCTTTACCTTTACATTTACCTTTACCTTTACCTTTACCTTTACCTTTACCTTTACCTTTACCTTTACCTTTACCTTTACCTTTACCTTTACCTTTACCTTTACCTTTACCTTTACCTTTAAATTACCTTTACCTTTACCTTTACCTTTACCTTTAGCTTTACCTTTATCGGGACCACCCATAACCATCCGAGCTCACTACTTGAACCATTTCTGGGAAAACGACTCAAAAAATAACAATGAAAATATCTGTATGTTGAAGCCCTGCTCGACACCTTTCATTTGATACCAATATCGCCTAGAAGCATTCGAGGGTCATCCGGGTCCACGTTTTGACCCATATTTGGGGACCCGGCCTAGGCATCGCAATGAAAATAACTCTATGTTGAAGGCCTGCTCAGCACCTTTCGTTTGATACCCATATTGCTCAAACACTTGCTGGGTCACTCTGGGTCCACATTTGGGCCTATATTCCGGGAAGTTCCCACTTTTTCGAAATTTTATATACCCTATTATGTGCGCTAGTACCACGTGAATCTACTGTGAAAATTTCAAAAAGATCGGTTGATTACTTTGGGAGTCCATAAAGGACACACACACACACACACATTCATTTTTATATAATAGATATAGATATATATGTACGTAGATACCCAACAGACCAGGATGTAAGCGAAATGTAATAGGACTTGAGAACAAGCTTATAATAATTGTCCATTGTAAGCTTATTGCAATACAGTTTTTATAAGCCTAATTGTAAGCTTATTCACAAGCATGATTGTAATAATTGAGGAACACAAGCTTAAAAACAATATTACAATAAGCTTACTTTACACTTGCAATGAAAGCTTGAAAAAATATTAATAATAATATTGTTATAAGCTTGCTGTAAAATTTTTTTAAATTTTGGTTTTACAATGATTCATATAATTCATTGATTCCTTGTTCGAAAAGGGAAGTATAAAAGCCTCAATAATGTTCAATATAATGTTGAATGTACCACTATATGATACCGTTGGATTGAATTTCAGGTTGATGTTATGGTCCGAAACAGGAGGAGAATATAAAATAAAGAACATTGCAGTAAAGGTGAAGAAGGAAAAGGAAAGGAACCCCCAGCGGGTTAGGGGGCTTAGAATATACCCGTGGTAAGGAATGCCTGTCGTAAGAGGCGACTAAAATCCACCGGCCTAGAAGGTTGATTATGGCCAAAAAAATCGTTCGCACGACAGTCGGGCTAGTGTCAGAAGGGACTAGTACCCGAGCGTACCGGATTTATCCGGCAAAGGACTGTCACATCCCCTACACTCCCCAAAACCTTCGGGGAGTGTCTTGGTGGCTACAACAACAACAACAAGGAAAGAAAAAGAAAAAAAAATGCAAATAAAAATTTATTTTTTTTTTTTCTACTATTTATACATACAATTATATTTATAAGCTTACAACAAGCTTTCACAAGTAATATTTTTCTACAATTACATTTGTAAGCTTATAGAAAGGGTGCCGTTTTGATTTTTCTACAATTGTTCTTAAGACTTTTTCAATACTTTACACAAGCTTTCCTCAAGCTTAACGCTTATATTTGTAAGCTTGTTATAATATTATTCTCAAGCCCTTTGGTCTATTGGGTAGAGATATGTATGTATGAATCTAAGGCCAGAGCACTCCAGAGGTTTTGGGTATGAAAAATTCGGTTACAGATATACGTAAATAGATAAAAATAGGTATATACATATCTGAGGTCAAACTTTAAAAATAATTTTCCAATTTTCATTTCTGTTGTAAAAGAAAATTGATTGTTTATAATATTAGGAAAATACTTACCTTTCCAGATATTGTAAATAAATTGAAAAATAAAGTGAAATTCAAAAAACCAAAACATTTTAATGTTAATCGAACCTACCATTTGCACGCAAAACGAATCGAATCCGTTTGTATCATTTATACGGATTGCTTTACGTTTGGTCGTATATACATATGTATGTATCTTCGTGTCATTTCTTTGCTTATGTAAATATGTACGTAGGTATGTATTGTTCTCGTTGTTTTGTCTTCTGCTTTACCGATTGCTTGTGGCGACCAACCATGCGCATGACTCTTTTTTCAAAAATTGATACTATTCTTTATAATATTTTGATTATTTAAAAAGAGAATTTATTAATTTTTTGAATGCAGAACTTTAGTAAAAGGTTCAAAGTTTCATTTCCAAGAAGAAATATTTAAATCGGTTGATCCGGTTTTGATTTATGGCGGTATAAAACTAATTTTGGTTGGTTTTTTACACATTTTTACATAAATTTACGCTGTTTGACCAAAAATTTAAATAAAAACTATTTGGCTACTCAATCGGAGCACAATTACATGTTATTACCAAATATTATCAAAATTGGTTCAGTAGTTTAAAAGTTTATCCCGCACAAAGAATGTTACATGAGATTTTTATATATATAGATATATATATTTTTTTCTTTTTGATTGAGTCTTTTTATAATTTTGTTCACCTAACTAATCACATTCGAAGGCGTTTCTTAGCAAAATCAGTGAGTCATTCACAATATTGCGATCAAATTTTGTAAATAAAACAAAAAGTCATGAAGAAATTTGATTAAGTATATACATCTACTTTGGCTGTTATAGCAAGTTTAATATACCTCTATTGTAAGTTAAGCCTAAATATTTTTATTTATATCTTTTGATTGAATTAAGTTATAAGCATGGGGGTTTTAAAGAAATATAGTTTTAAAGGGAGAATAACGTGGTATATATAACTCGAAATCTTCCTAAGTCGACTTAAGCGGTTATTGCTTGTGACCACAGATATTTTTTTACCCATTTTCACAAAAAAAAATATTTAAAATATAAAATATCGATGAGTTATGTTTTTATTAACATATAACAGCGATTATTACTTACTTACGATTATGCTTTATTTTAAAGAATTTTTTTTTCTAATGGTTGACATGTAAGGAAAAACCTACTTAATTTTTCAAATTACCGTAATGTATTCACTTAGGGAGTAAAGTTTCGACAAATTTTGATTATTAACTCTATTTTTCTGAACACTTAGCAACAATGATATGCCATATTTCATTTTTAAATAATGATGTGCAAAAACTCTGTTTTTTAATGGGTACCCGTTACAAAAAACCGATTACTTTTTTAAAATCAGAGTAATATAGACACTTTAGATGTAAAGTTTCAATAAATTCTGACAACTCCTTCATGTTTTCGTAAACACCACAATCAGCAATGATTATGCCTTATTTGTCTTTCATATAGTAATGTAAAAAAAAGTCGTTTTTTTTTTAATGGGTACCCGGTACCGAAAAATCAATTTCACTTTTGAAATTAGCATGGCTTAGTCCTTTTAGGTGTAAAGTTTCAACAAGTTCTGAATACTATTTCGGTTTTTATAAACATATGTCTACGATGATTATGAGTTATTTTACCTTTTTAAAAAATTGTAAAAAAAAAAATTGTTTTTAACTAACTGGTAACAGATGCTGAAAAACGGATTTATTTTCTGAAATTGGTGTAATAT
Organism: Urophora cardui; assembly: GCA_960531455.1. Lineage (NCBI taxonomy): Eukaryota > Metazoa > Arthropoda > Insecta > Diptera > Tephritidae > Urophora > Urophora cardui. The sequence goes on from OY482672.1 coordinate 111,074,978, forward strand.
AGTCCTTTAAGGTGTAAAGCTTCAGGCCATTCTGATGACTGGTTCCACTTATATCAACACATGTTCACAATGACTATTTTCATATAAAAATGCAAGATAAACTCGGTTTTCTCGAAATGAGTAACCGGTACCTAAAAACCGATTCCATTTTTGAAATTAGCGTGGCATCATACTTCTAGTTGTGAAGTTCCAGCCAATTCTGACCACTCCTTCTATTTTTGTCCATCATTTGTATGGAGTCGCGGCACTGTGGGGCGGGTCGATTGGTAGGGGCCAAAAAAAAAATTAACAAGGACACATCGCAATTATAAAAATTTGGGTAATTTCAAGCTTTTTTGCCCAAGAAACCATATGTCTAAAATAAATTTCGAACCAGAGCTTTTTACGATCTACATATTTCCAACTGTTCTATATATTTTAAAATAACTCGGTAACCAATACTTCGATTCTTTTGATTTTTTCGGCATTAGTTAGGAAACTTATTTGGCATATTAAGGTGGTTTTATGAAGGAAATAAAGTTCTCCCGAAATTCGCGGAACAACCCGATTTGGAATATAATACGGAAATCTATACCTAAAATTTTTCCTTTATATTAAAATTTAGAGGTCGTGCAAATGCCTACAAATTTCTTTCTCCTTTTATATCAGTGATGATACATAATTTTTTTCAAAGTCCTTAATGAACAAGAAAAACATTTATCATTAAAAAATGGAACATATGTTTGCTGGGCTTTTATTTTTTGGTCCACCTTAATGCCATATGCACATTAAATAAACAAACAAACCAAAGAAGCAACAAGGTTTTGTGAATACTTCACAACATGGTTATTATTATGTTCTATTCTATCGTGGCGAATAGTGTACACTAATCGCTCCAACAGAGCAAATAGAAATAGTATTTGTATTCCAAATGAAAAGTATGGGTTATATTCGTATCTGCATTGAAATTGTGCTGTCACTAATTGTACAATGCATAGAGCAGGGTTTGAATTTGCTTGCTGCAAAATAGCAATAGCCGATGTTTTTTGCTTATTGCTGAATTCAGCCGAGCCAAAAACGAAAACACGAATCATTCGCTTCAGTTTTCAGCTGAGTCGTGTTTGCTTGTATAGTTAAGCCAAGCAACTCAATTTGAGAGGGTTGCTTTTACTTCCAGCAATTAGTTGAGTGGTAAATTTTTGCTTACAGTTGCTTATTTTGCTGAAACTAGTTTTTAAGCAAAATTCAACATGAAAAGATGTTTACAAATGGACATACATACATATTATGTGTACATACATACATTCATAAGTAAATATTTATAAAAAATCGAAATATGCGTAAACAAATCGTTTCAGCAAAATAAGCAAAAGCAGAAAAAATGCAAAGACACAACTAATTGCTGGAAGTAAAATGAAATCTCCCAAATCGCGTTGCTTTGCTTAACTATACAAGCAAACACGGCTCAGCTGAAAACTGAAGCGAATGAATCGTGTTCTCGTTTTTTACTCGGCAGGCCGAGTTTGCTAATTTACTTTTCGTTAGCAAAAGCAAAGCAAAAGCAAATGCAGCAAAAGTAGTTAAGCAATTTCAAACCCTGGCATAGAGTATTCGAAAATATAGAAGAGGCAAATGGTATTGTGCAGAGGTCTAATATGTACAATTTAATAAAATCCGAACTTGTATTTAACGTACGCTCAGTTGTTCAATTCCAGTTTTAAAGTAAAATCTAAAGATGTAGGTACCTATGTTAAATAAAATATGTATTTATATAGACTACATATCGACGGCTATTTCAAAAATTGTTTAAAAAACGTCTTATTTCAGAATTTTTTTCAATAACGTCCTATTTCAGAAAATATATACATATGTATGAATGTGTCGAATGAACACAAATATGTATGTAAACTCATACATATATAAAATTTTTATTAGATTGAATAAATACATAATAAAATTGTTAAAGTGCAACTTCAATATACATATGTACATATATATCGCTATAAGACCTAAGGCTTTTTAAAATATTATAAATATATGCATACATATGTACATACATATATACGTACACAAATGCATTCATATGGAACAAGTAAAGAATACCGTCCGGTGAGCTAAAAAAAAAAACAAAAGTGGGCGTGGTCCGCCTTTTTGGCCTGATTTCAGTGATATACTTCTTTTTTGGCGCAAACGATTTTTGAGGGAGCTAGAGGGGGATGAAGTTTAAAAAACCCTTTTTTTAAAAAGCCAATATCTTCCATAATATTCACTCAATTTTTAAAATTAAGGCATCGTTGGAAAGCTTACTTAAATGCCTTTCATATAATACATAAATATTTCCCCAAATTCCACACAAATTTTGTAAAAAAGAAAAAAACTTTAATTTTGGTAATTTTTTTTTGTTTTTTCTTTTTTTTTTGTTGAAATGACCTTATTAACACTATACAAAGTTATTTACATTAAAAAGAACGTTAAATTACCTTTCATTTGATATATAATTTGTTACGAAAATTTTGTTAAAAACGTGCAAAACAATTCTTGTTAGTTATGTATAATATCAAGAAAGCATCTATAGCGCGGACAACAGTACTTTTATACAGAACCCCGAATAGCTTTGGCGGCCTTCGGCCGCGCTTTAAAAAAATAACCCTCAGCCGGCAGAATTCTACTTCCGCAATAGCATCTATGGGGAAACTTTCCAATAATGTCACACGCCCCCAAAAAAAAACGACTTCTACCGGGGGTAGGGGAGGGGAAGGGTGTTCTCATTCCGTAAAATTTAGGCGCCGGACGTACCTCGTTTTCGAGGAATTTATGGTTAAAGTTTAGTAACTCTCCATATAAATACGATAGATAAAGAAAAAACTTTTGCGGAGAACAGATTTTGCGTTGGGGCCTTCGGCCGCGCTTATAAAAAAATAACCCTCAGCCGCCAGAATTCTCTTTCCGGAGTGATATCTATGGCCCGGTCCACAGTGCTTTTGCGCAGAACACTTTTCTGCGTTGGCGGCCTTCGGCCGCGCTTATAAAAAATAAACCTGGGCTACGCCATCCGTCCGGACGTGTGCCCTAACCGTGGCTACCGCCACGGTGATGTCCTTCTGCGTAGTACACCCTTCGTGTGTGAGAAAAGCCTACTGTACAACTTTTTTCATGGTTCTCTGTATACCTAAAACTACTAAAACATCTTTTCATTTCACGATAGCTAATTATATAGAAGTCTTGCTATAGAGAATAGTATATGAAATGAAAGATATTTTTATGCTATTTTAAATGAATATAATTTTTAATATACTTAATAACAAAAAAAAAAAAATCACAGTTTTTCCCTAAAAAAAATACCAAAATTTGAGTTTTTTGTTTTTTAACAAAATTTGTAAGGAATTTACGAAAATTTTGATACGTCATATGAAAGGCCTTTAAATAAGCTTTCCAATGATACCTTAATTTTAAAAATTGAGTGAATATTTTGGAAGATATAGGCTTTTTAAAAAAAAGTTTTTTTTTAACTTCATCCCCCTCTAACTCCCTAAAAAATCGTTTGCGCCAAAAAAGAAGTATATCACTGAACTCAGGACAAAAAGGCGGACCACGTCCACTTTTTGTTTTTTTTTTGTAGCTCACCGGACGGTATCCTTTACTTATGCCCATTCATATGTATGTACATACATACATATATCATATTTATCATCTAATAAAAGCACGCCATCATCCAAAAACTGCGCCTTCACAATGCCATTAGCTGCTTAAACCTCACAAAAAACCCTTGTGAACGCATAAAATGATAAACTCAAAGAGCGATCAAAAAATGATAAACACAAAAAATGATCGCTAGCGCAAAAAATTATAAAATAAACTCATAGAATGAATTTACCAGAGAAATTGTACGATAATTCATTTTTGAGTGAATTTATGCATTGAGTTTATTGCCACCGCTATGAGCGATCGATTGCTGTTGTGCGTTAGTTCGCTCGCTATTTGAGTCTTTATACATTTTTCTTTGAATATTTGTTTGTGATATGAGAAGAATGTATTTTTGAGCGTTCATGAGTGAGTTTTTCCGTACCCTGCTTAAAACTACTAAAACATCGTTTCATTTCACGATAGCTAATTATATAGAAGTCTTGCTATAGAGAATAGTATTGAAATGAAAGATATTTTCATGCTCCTTTAAATGAATATAATTTTTAATATATTTAATAACACAAAATAAAAAAAATCAGTTTTTCCCTAAAAAAATACCAAAATTTGAGTTTTTTGTTTTCAACAAAATTTGTAAGGAGTTTACGAAAATTTTGATGCGTCATATGAGAGGCCTTTAAATAAGCTTTCCAACGATACCTTAGTTTTAAAAATTGAGTGGATATTTTGGAAGATATAGGCTTTTAAAAAAAGGTTTGATTAACTTCATCCCTCTCTAACTCCCTAAAAAATCGTTTGCGCCAAAAAAGAAGTATATCACTGAACTCAGGACGGTATCCTTTACTTATGCCCGCAAAATTACTGTGAATCTTTCTAGATGTAACTCCAGAAAGAGAGTTCTGTCGGCTGAGGGTTTTCCGGTGCCGGTTGCTTTGTTATCGAAAATTTCCCGTTTTTTGTATCAAATTTGCTTTTATGTAGTTCAAAATAAATCTCTATGAAAAACAGAAAAAAGTCTAATGTAAAGATTTCTTTCACGCAAAATTAAAACTGTTTTTTTTTTATTTTCATTTCAATACTTGTTATTTTATATATTTTCAGCCTCTAATTAACTTTACGCTTGTCTATTTAAAGTAAAAGGATTGCTATGATTTCTCAAAAACTTTTCGTTGAGAGGATGCCTTTGCTCCTCTTTCTCCACTAATAAAGCTGCTATCGCAATAGAATCAATTATTTTGTTATTGGTAATTATCTAGTTTACGGTGCAACGACTAAAATAGTTCCTTCTTTGAAAAGAGGGTATCAATCGACGCATTTCGATCTCAGGAACACGAATCAGAAGGTGGAGCTTAACTTTTTTATATCAATAAGAAGTTATTAACAAAAAACATTATCATTTTTTGCTTGCTCATTACACACACATGAACACACAAATTCAGCTTATTTCTTTACCATGGGATAATACATTCTTCATATTTACTACATCGCACCCAAAATTATTTAATATGTTGCAAATAAATACTATTTTTTAATAAAACCAAAGTAAACAATTGAGATTCTTTCACTTTTTTCGAGCGATAATTGAACTGTCACAAAGTTAGTTGGCAACGCTACGCACTATATTGATGAAATTGGCGTAGTTTCTTTACTTGTACTTTGGGTTTAACTAAAATATTATATTTATTTGCAACATATTAGCACATTTTGGGCTTGAAATAGTAAATATAATGAATGTATTATCAAATGGTAAAAAAATAGATTGAATTTGCGTGTTCGTGTGGGTGTAATAAGCTATCAAACGTTTTTTGTTAATAACTTTTTATTGAAATAAAAAAGTTAAGCTCCGCCTTCGAATTCCTGAGATCGAAACGCGTCGATTGGTACCCAATTTGTAAAAATTGGAGCAGTTTTAGTCGATGCATCGTAAACTAGATAATTACCCGGTGTATGTGAAATGGGCAAGAATCGGGGGGCGGTGCTACGCCCCGTTAAAAATCATTTTTTCTGGTATCGTGGCACGACTTGGAAAGTTCCAACCGCCCTCTACACCCCTGGGAAGTCATTTTTCTCGGACCGTGTTTTCTTAATGTAACGCCATCCCTTTTGGTAGACAGATGGAAATATGAGCCCACTCCTCCATAAAACCAAAATGGTCAATAACCATCAGAACAGACCTACTGGAAACATATGTACGTCGACGTAGACGGATTGACGTATTCTATGTGTCGGGCCTATTGTATGTACGTAAATATCGCTATGAAGAGTTTGATATCATTTTATTCATTCTATTGTAGAATTATCAACCCAAAACATTAAAACTGAAATCACCTTTTACAGCGCATCATCACGCGTTCATTGTTTATGTTTTGTTAAAATATATAATACATATTACCAAATTAAGTATGTAGGCACACATTTCGTTCAGCCGAAAAAACAATCGAACCAGTGATGGTATATACTTTTTTGGAAATTCCCTACAGAGCAAAAAAAAAATCCCTACTTTTCCCTACGCTTGTTTCAAATTTTCCCTACGTAATTCCCTACACTTTTTTTAGTTATTTCCATGCTAGAACAATGAAGATTAACGTTTTTTTTCTTTTACTAAATAATGAAAATCGGCTGTCCTACTGCATACTGCATACACTAGAGCTGCAAAACTATCGATGGCACTATCGATAGTATCGATAGTTTTTTTTTCGTGTCACTATCGATAGTTTTTTTCCACTATCGATGGTTATCCCTATTCATTCTTGTAGTTTTGTCCCAAGAGAAGAATACTGAATACTATTTGTTGTTCTTTTGTAATTAATTAATGTTATGTGTTAAAAAAATTAAAGACTTTGAAAAGGAAAATCTAAACAAAACCATACCTCTTTTTAAGGTAACTTAAAAATAAATAATAGCTTAAAAAAAACTAAAAACACACTTTAATCCTAAAAATCGTACTAAAACTTGAGAAATAATTTAATTCGAAACCGTAATATAAGTATATAAGGAAAACGTGGGGGTGCTCAATAATATTTGAACATGAAAATATTCGATTCGTACAACTAGTACAAAAATATACCTAGCTGCGAATTTAAAGAGTACGATATATGAAATCTCAAAAAAGTCAAAATGAAAATATTAGTAAAAAAAAACAGCGATTTTAAATATTTTTTGACATACTGAGCACCCGACGCTTTTCCTTAAATACTTATATTTTCGTTCATCATTTTGTTTCTAATTAAATTTCTCAATTTTTAGAACGATTTTTAAGATTAAAGCGTGTTTTTTAGTTTTTTAAGCTATTATTATACTCAGCTGTACTAGTACACAGAGTATTATAGTTTTAATCACATAACGGTGGATTGTAACAGAATGAAATAATCGAGATAGATATAGACTTATATATATCAAAATGATCAGGGTGAAAAGAGAAATCGATTGAGCCATGTCCGTCCGTCCGTCTGTCCGTCTGTAAACACTCTAACTCGCGCAAAAATTTAGATATTTTGATGAAATTTGGAATGCAAGTTGGTATCGAGACTGGGACGGTTGGTATTGAAAATGGGCGAAATCGGACCATGACCACGCCCACTTTTCCTATATAGAAAAAATCGGAAATTTGGTATGTGAGCCACTAATATAGCTAGAGCGATGAAATTTTACTCACATGTTGAGCTCAGGCCCATATGAAGAAATTTGGTGAAATTTTAGAAAATGGGCGGTGCCACGCCCACTTATTAAGGGTCAAACATTGAGGGTTTTATAAGCCATAACTCAGAAACCATTGAAGATATATCGATGAAATTTGGTACGCGTGATATACTTACTTAAGCAAATGTTTGGACGAAAAATTGTTAAAATCGGTTGACGGCCACGCCCACTTTTATATATGGGTCTTATAAAGTGACCTAATAAAAACATTTTAAGCGATATCTCTGTCAAATATAAAGATCTATCACTGAAATTTTTTGGCATGAGTTCTACAATAGACCGGAAACAAAAAATACAAAAATTTTGGAAAATGGGCGTGGCACCGCCTCTTTTTAGACAACGGAATCTACGAGATTTCGGAGCCCATAGCTCGACAAATAAGTGAGGTATTATGATGAAACTTGGTTTATACACTTTTATAACTTGTATTAATAGAAACGCAAAAATTTATTGTAATCGGTTTATGACCACGCCTACTTTTTAGCAAAGATATTTCTGGAACACGCTTTGGAAATTTGTAACGTAACATTTTTGTAACTAGAAGTCATAAAGGAATGAAATTTTGCACAAAGAATAATATTCATATGCTTAGTTGGACAGGGCTGCGGAGAGGGGGGGGGGCAGCCAGGGCAATCGCCCTGGGGCCCGGAAGGTTTTTGGGGGCCCGGAAAGGCAAAGCAGTATTGACAGTACTCGAACTAGGATTTCATATATACATACATAGGTATTTTGTTCTACAAAAAATTGTTTTAAAATTGAAGTGTATAACTTAACCAAATCACCAAACTAAAATTATAAGCATCCAATCAAATATTTACCTTGTTTATACATGGGCAAATCCTAGAAAAGTGAGTTGAAATTGAGGAAAATCGACTTTGATTTAGAGTTTCCAAAGTACCGCAATTGGTAAGGTGGTGAACCTAGCTTCTCAGAAATATTTAATTTTTAAATGAAAAATGTTGGTAACCCTGTTTAAATTGATTTCAAAGAGTTAAGGTATACAAAATTTAAAAAATTATTAAAAACAATACCATTATCTATCTACTATTATTTCCATGATTTTATAGTTAGATACTAGAGATACTAGAGTTATTACCAGGAACAAGTGCGAGAAGGATTAAATAAATAAACTGACATTGCGATTAAATTTAGTTTTTTGTGGAAGTTTCAGGATCTGTCGGAAGAAGAGCTCATGCAACGGCATTCTGCACGATTTATGGCATAGATATTTCTACGGATCTAATAGATGAAATCATTTATCTCAAAGCCATCCACTTAACAAATTTGGGATGTGATTCGCTGCCACCATTACAACTTCTGAACAAACTTCATATTATTTCCTAACATCTGCATAGCATTAAGAATATTTTCCACACTTCCAGTCAGTGTGGCTGAAGAGGAGCGTTCTTTCAGTCTATTGTCTCGCGTGAAAAATTTTTTGCGTTCTACTAAATAGCTTGACAAGCCTTGGAACATTGGCATTGGCGTCCAGCCTTGCTCGCAGCATTAGTTTTGACTCAGTAATTTCCATATTCGCAGACCAAAAAGCACGTAAGGTTTTCCTTGGATGATTCAAGCTCTTAAAATGTATTTAAAAAAGTTAATGTAAGCAAATCAAACAATGAGATCTAACATTTCATTTATGTATGTATTGGGGTCTATACACAGTGCGTCTGACTCGCGAGTCATCTGTGTACGTATTGACTCGCTGTCATTCTGGGCTCACTTGCGTCATTTATTTGTGAATAGTTTTCATTACAGAAGGTTCGAAATGAATATCTCAGACGACCTGTATACTTCGATGAATTCAAGTAAAAAAATTTTTCTCTTCCTCAATATCGAACTTATTGGCAAACATTTTTGAAAATAAAATATATTTTTTCTTTTCGTTATTTATTTTTTAAACGGTTTGGAAATTAACTGACAAAATTTGACAGGCGAGTCACAGCAAAATTGCAAACTAATTTTGATTTTCTTGAGTCATGCCAAAGTCATGTCGGTGTAACTACTACATGCGCATTTTCACTAATACATCTAAACTGACTCTTGAATCAGACGCATCGTGCATAGACCCTATATGTAAGTGCTCTAGTAAATCTTATTTTATATGAAATAAAACTGACAATGTGAATTGAAAAATTTTATTGTTATTTTTTTACTAGATTGAATTTATTTTTTAGGGGGGCCCGTAAACGCGAACTGTCCCAGGGGCCCGGCTCGGCTCTCTGCGGGCCTGTAGTTGGATCACTGATAAAAAATTTTGAAAATGGGCGTGGCTACGCCCACTTTATGCAGCACTCGCTTCATATAAAATCCATCAAACGCAAACAAACAATGAAAGCATACAGCTGAGTATCTAATGTTCGATTCCACTCGAACTTAGGCTTTCTTACTTGTTCTATACAGTTTTTAAACAGAAAAATTTTATGCACGTTTAAGGATATCATAAGCATTTATCATAAAATGTTCCTACAAAACAATCCTCTTTTTAAGGTTTAATTTAACCTGAAAATTCTATATACATACATAAGTGAAGTATTTAATTCTTATTTGATCTTTTATTTAATTATTATTTTGCGTAAAAAAAAATTAAAGACTTTTTAAAAAGAAAAATGTAAACAAAACCATACCTCTTTTTATTGTAGTGAAATATTCATAAAAAACTATCGATAGTATCGATAGTTTTTTTTTCGACTATCGAAACTATCGAGTGGTCCGACTATCGATGGTTTTGCAGCTCTAGCATACACAGTGTGTATTACACACTGGCTCTCAAAGAAATCAAAAAATTTTACAATAAAATACTGATGATTTAATGTTTTGAACATTTATTATAATATTTATTATAATAAAAAAATATATGTATTAATACGTTGTACATACATATGTAATATATATATTTATATAGGTACACGTAGGCATATAAATATGTAAAGGAACGAAACATTTCATTAATACTATCATAGGTACAGCATTTCTCTAAAAAATAACAAACAAGTTATTTGCTTTTTTTCATTTGGTTGTGATTTAAAAGGCAAACATCTATTTGAAACAACAGTGCCGCATGTATTCAGTCAAGAGCAAAATATTTGCAGTAATAACTTTTTTGTTGAAACAAATGTTTTTCGTTTTAATATTTCAAAAGGTAAACAGAAAAAAAAACAAACAATGTACTCGTACGATATAACTATACATAATTAGTGCATAGCACAAAAAATGATTAATTAGCGTTGTAGATTTCTGAATATTTCATTTTTTTCAAATGGTACTCCTTGCATTGAAAAGTGTAACAATTAAGTTATGTAGTAAAGGCCAACTGCTTAGTAATTTATATAGTGATATTAAGAGCTTTATGGCCGGTGAAGTAAAAAGCGAAACAAAGGTTTCCTTTTATCCTCCTACGCGTTTCGGTGCATATTTGCGCCTTCCTCAGGGAGTCTGATTTTATTTACATAAATTGAAAGATAAAACACAAACAAAAACCATAATTACATAATTGGTTAACGATTAACAGATTACACAATATAATATTAAACATTTATAACTATAATCAAAACTTACTTTGGATAAATTAAATTTAAATTTGAACTATGCAATAAACATATCTACACCTGACGATCAATCAACACAACATATAAATATAAACATATACATATTTTGTTTTCTACTGTCATTCGTATGGTTTGACTTTGTTTGTTATTGCTGCTCTGTAAGCGCAGCTTATATTGATTACGTCCTCTTTGAAGTTTATTGTGTCTTGTATTCGTTGTTGAATTCGTAGACTTTCTAGTGTTAGTCGTGTTGTTGTTCGTCTTTCTATGTCTAATATTTTTGTGTTGTCGAAGTCTGCTGCATGCCCAGTATTGGTCAAGTGTTGGGCTAGTGCAGTAGATGTTTTTTTATTTTTTGCATCTGTTTTATGTTCTCCTATTCTTGTGCCTAATGAACGTTTCGTAGTGCCTATGTCGATTTTGTTGCAGAGCTCATTTTTATTTCCCTTGCATTTTATTTCATACACTAAGTTGTGTTGGTCTTCTTTGTTGATTTTGTCTTTTGTCTTGCTATATATTTTTCTTAATGTTTGTTGTGGTCTATGTGCAAATGTAAGTTTTTCATTGGGAATACATTTTCGTAGAGTTTTGTTATCTGTCAATCCATGTATGTATGTTACTCCTCTAAAAGTTTTGCTTGGATTTTTGTCATCGGTGATCGGTGCCCTGAGCGACCAGGCGTTCAGAAAAGAAAATGAGATAAAAATAAAAAACATACTATTAAAAAACGCCTATCCTGCCAAAACAATACAAAGGCTGTTAGCAACAACAAAATACAGACAAACAATACATACGAAAGCAAAAACAGCTGACAAAAATCCAAGCAAAACTTTTAGAGGAGTAACATACATACATGGATTGACAGATAACAAAACTCTACGAAAATGTATTCCCAATGAAAAACTTACATTTGCACATAGACCACAACAAACATTAAGAAAAATATATAGCAAGACAAAAGACAAAATCAACAAAGAAGACCAACACAACTTAGTGTATGAAATAAAATGCAAGGGAAATAAAAATGAGCTCTGCAACAAAATCTACATAGGCACTACGAAACGTTCATTAGGCACAAGAATAGGAGAACATAAAACAGATGCAAAAAATAAAAAAACATCTACTGCACTAGCCCAACACTTGACCAATACTGGGCATGCAGCAGACTTCGACAACACAAAAATATTAGACATAGAAAGACGAACAACAACACGACTAACACTAGAAAGTCTACGAATTCAACAACGAATACAAGACACAATAAACTTCAAAGAGGACGTAGACAATATAAGCTGCGCTTACAGAGCAGCAATAACAAACAAAGTCAAACCATACGAATGACAGTAGAAAACAAAATATGTATATGTTTATATTTATATGTTGTGTTGATTGATCGTCAGGTGTAGATATGTTTATTGCATAGTTCAAATTTAAATTTAATTTATCCAAAGTAAGTTTTGATTATAGTTATAAATGTTTAATATTATATTGTGTAATCTGTTAATCGTTAACCAATTATGTAATTATGGTTTTTGTTTGTGTTTTATCTTTCAATTTATGTAAATAAAATCAGACTCCCTGAGGAAGGCGCAAATATGCACCGAAACGCGTAGGAGGATAAAAGGAAACCTTTGTTTCGCTTTTTACTTCACCGGCCATAAAGCTCTTAATATCACTATGTAACAATTAAGATTTTCGTCTTGCAAGTGAGAGCGTATTATGCAAATCGAAGTTAAATTTTCATGGCTTAACTTATTTCTTTTCTTCGTACGAACATCTGTTACTATAGAAAAAATTCTTTCGGTATCTGCATTGGCATGCGGCAGAGTTAAAACAAACTTGGCTACTTTTGATATAGTGGGAAAAAGAAAATTATCATTAAAATTTTTCATTTTAGTGATATTACTCCAAAAATCTACAATACTCATCCTTAAAAGATTATCTCTTTCTTCGCTATTAAAATTGAATTCAAAATTTCTCCACTCTTGCTTAAGTGCGCAAGCATCTACCTTTACAATTTCACAAATATTCTTAAATAGCAAATTATTTTTATTGCCCTTTACCCCCATTGCAACTTCGGGATTTAAAAACTCCATCTCTTCAAATATACCTGCACCAAGCGGCAATCTTCGCTGTATCTCTTCTAAAGCAATAATGTAAAACTGCAGGCAATCCATTCTTATTTTATTTGCAGCCGCTTTCGGGAAACTTTTTAAGAGATCGTTGCACTCAAGCCCAAAAAAAACTTCTTCCAATGGCAGAGAAACATGCGGTGATCTAACGTTACAAGAAATATTAAGTTCCGACTTTTTAATGA
>OY482672.1:111088365-111093365 GCA_960531455.1 Urophora cardui
ATTTTCATAAAATTTTTCCACTTTAACAGTTTTATAATATAATAAAAGAATCTTTTGCTCCGATGCACGAATAAAAAGTATCGAGTTATCCGATAGTTCAATAAAAGATCTTAAAGCTTGTCTTCACGATATGGCAGCTTGTCTCCAATTACGCCATTAAAGGATTCGCGATTTAACTCGTCTTCACAGCGTTTTCATTATTCAGATCGACAGTCAGTTTTGCCAAAAAATCCCTACATTTAGCTATTTTATAAAAATCTGTCCTTTTTTCCCCACGGTCACTTTTTCCGACTAGAATCCCTACATGTAGGGAATTTTCCCTACGTATCACATCACTGCATGAAGTATAATGTTGAATGTCCTACTATATGATGCCGTTGGGCTGTTGATGTCATGTTTCGAATCCGGAGGAGAATAGAAATAATAGAGAAAACACAATAAAAGTGAATGTTTGAAAGATATAATAATTTAGTTAAATGTTACAACTTTTAGGATGGGATGAAGTTACATACATATCTACATACAGGTGAAGCTAATAAAAGCGTGTTAAAAAAGCTTTTCACAAAAAATGCATTCGCCGTTCGGAGCCGGCATAAAGCTGTAGGTCCACCCAATTAGTAGGAAAAACAAAAAGGAGCACACCTCGAATTGGAAGAGAAGCTCGGTCATAAAATTCGTCAGAGTTATAATACCGCCATTGTATTATTATTATTATTATTATTATTATTATTATTATTATTATTATTATTATTATTATTATTATTATTATTATTATTATTATTATTATTATTATTATTATTATTATTATTATTATTATTATTATTATTATTATTATTATTATTATTATTATTATTATTATTATTATTATTATTATTATTATTATTATTATTATTATTATTATTATTATTATTATTATTATTATTATTATTATTATTATTATTATTATTATTATTATTATTATTATTATTATTATTATTATTATTATTATTATTATTATTATTATTATTATTATTATTATTATTATTATTATTATTATTATTATTATTATTATTATTATTATTATTATTATTATTATTATTATTATTATTATTATTATTATTATTATTATTATTATTATTATTATTATTATTATTATTATTATTATTATTATTATTATTATTATTATTATTATTATTATTATTATTATTATTATTATTATTATTATTATTATTATTATTATTATTATTATTATTATTATTATTATTATTATTATTATTATTATTATTATTATTATTATTATTATTATTATTATTATTATTATTATTATTATTATTATTATTATTATTATTATTATTATTATTATTATTATTATTATTATTATTATTATTATTATTATTATTATTATTATTATTATTATTATTATTATTATTATTATTATTATTATTATTATTATTATTATTATTATTATTATTATTATTATTATTATTATTATTATTATTATTATTATTATTATTATTATTATTATTATTATTATTATTATTATTATTATTATTATTATTATTATTATTATTATTATTATTATTATTATTATTATTATTATTATTATTATTATTATTATTATTATTATTATTATTATTATTATTATTATTATTATTATTATTATTATTATTATTATTATTATTATTATTATTATTATTATTATTATTATTATTATTATTATTATTATTATTATTATTATTATTATTATTATTATTATTATTATTATTATTATTATTATTATTATTATTATTATTATTATTATTATTATTATTATTATTATTATTATTATTATTATTATTATTATTATTATTATTATTATTATTATTATTATTATTATTATTATTATTATTATTATTATTATTATTATTATTATTATTATTATTATTATTATTATTATTATTATTATTATTATTATTATTATTATTATTATTATTATTATTATTATTATTATTATTATTATTATTATTATTATTATTATTATTATTATTATTATTATTATTATTATTATTATTATTATTATTATTATTATTATTATTATTATTATTATTATTATTATTATTATTATTATTATTATTATTATTATTATTATTATTATTATTATTATTATTATTATTATTATTATTATTATTATTATTATTATTATTATTATTATTATTATTATTATTATTATTATTATTATTATTATTATTATTATTATTATTATTATTATTATTATTATTATTATTATTATTATTATTATTATTATTATTATTATTATTATTATTATTATTATTATTATTATTATTATTATTATTATTATTATTATTATTATTATTATTATTATTATTATTATTATTATTATTATTATTATTATTATTATTATTATTATTATTATTATTATTATTATTATTATTATTATTATTATTATTATTATTATTATTATTATTATTATTATTATTATTATTATTATTATTATTATTATTATTATTATTATTATTATTATTATTATTATTATTATTATTATTATTATTATTATTATTATTATTATTATTATTATTATTATTATTATTATTATTATTATTATTATTATTATTATTATTATTATTATTATTATTATTATTATTATTATTATTATTATTATTATTATTATTATTATTATTATTATTATTATTATTATTATTATTATTATTATTATTATTATTATTATTATTATTATTATTATTATTATTATTATTATTATTATTATTATTATTATTATTATTATTATTATTATTATTATTATTATTATTATTATTATTATTATTATTATTATTATTATTATTATTATTATTATTATTATTATTATTATTATTATTATTATTATTATTATTATTATTATTATTATTATTATTATTATTATTATTATTATTATTATTATTATTATTATTATTATTATTATTATTATTATTATTATTATTATTATTATTATTATTATTATTATTATTATTATTATTATTATTATTATTATTATTATTATTATTATTATTATTATTATTATTATTATTATTATTATTATTATTATTATTATTATTATTATTATTATTATTATTATTATTATTATTATTATTATTATTATTATTATTATTATTATTATTATTATTATTATTATTATTATTATTATTATTATTATTATTATTATTATTATTATTATTATTATTATTATTATTATTATTATTATTATTATTATTATTATTATTATTATTATTATTATTATTATTATTATTATTATTATTATTATTATTATTATTATTATTATTATTATTATTATTATTATTATTATTATTATTATTATTATTATTATTATTATTATTATTATTATTATTATTATTATTATTATTATTATTATTATTATTATTATTATTATTATTATTATTATTATTATTATTATTATTATTATTATTATTATTATTATTATTATTATTATTATTATTATTATTATTATTATTATTATTATTATTATTATTATTATTATTATTATTATTATTATTATTATTATTATTATTATTATTATTATTATTATTATTATTATTATTATTATTATTATTATTATTATTATTATTATTATTATTATTATTATTATTATTATTATTATTATTATTATTATTATTATTATTATTATTATTATTATTATTATTATTATTATTATTATTATTATTATTATTATTATTATTATTATTATTATTATTATTATTATTATTATTATTATTATTATTATTATTATTATTATTATTATTATTATTATTATTATTATTATTATTATTATTATTATTATTATTATTATTATTATTATTATTATTATTATTATTATTATTATTATTATTATTATTATTATTATTATTATTATTATTATTATTATTATTATTATTATATTATTATTATTATTATTATTATTATTATTATTATTATTATTATTATTATTATTATTATTATTATTATTATTATTATTATTATTAATATTATTATTATTATTATTATTATTATTATTATTATTATTATTATTATTATTATTATTATTATTATTATTATTATTATTATTATTATTATTATTATTATTATTATTATTTATTATTATTATTATTATTATTATTATTATTATTATTATTATTATTATTATTATTATTATTATTATTATTATTATTATTATTATTATTATTATTATTATTATTATTATTATTATTATTATTATTATTATTATTATTATTATTATTATTATTATTATTATTATTATTATTATTATTATTATTATTATTATTATTATTATTATTATTATTATTATTATTATTATTATTATTATTATTATTATTATTATTATTATTATTATATTATTATTATTATTATTATTATTATTATTATTATTATTATTATTATTATTATTATTATTATTATTATTATTATTATTATTATTATTATTATATTATTATTATATTATTATTATTATTATTATTATTATTATTATTATTATTATTATTATTATTATTATTATTATTATTATTATTATTATTATTATTATTATTATTATTATTATTATTATTATTATTATTATTATTATTATTATTATTATTATTATTATTATTATTATTATTGTTATTGTTATTATTATTATTATTATTATTATTATTATTATTATTATTGTTATTGTTATTATTATTATTATTATTATTATTATTATTATTATTATTATTATTATTATTATTATTATTATTATTATTATTATTATTATTATTATTATTATTATTATTATTATTATTATTATTATTATTATTATTATTATTATTATATTATTATTATTATTATTATTATTATTATTATTATTATTATTATTATTATTATTATTATTATTATTATTATTATTATATTATTATTATTATTATTATTATTATTATTATTATTATTATTATTATTATTATTATTATTATTATTATTATTATTATTATTATTATTATTATTATTATTATTATTATTAT